>NIUQ01002066.1:0-24737 GCA_002796945.1 Plectus sambesii
GCGTTGTGTGAAATGCTAAGTGCTATATCGCCTCATTAGACTCTATAATACCTTTAGGTTAAAAAAGCCTAAGCCCGGACACCAAGGTTTTTCGAGCCTAAATTTCAAAATAATTTTTAAGCTGCGCAAGGTTGTTGCAAACAAATGATTAATGAGCAAAAACCTCGAGCAGCTCAGAAATTTTTTGAGATTTAGGCGCTGTCCGAAGTTGGATGCTTTTACCCTATTTTATGATCAGGCAGAATACTACTCTGAGTTGTAAACCTCCTCCCTGTCCATTTCTGTTCTTCACTTGTCCATTAGTGGTCTTGCATAAGTCCGCTCGCTTGTACAGTGAAATCCGGATAAGTGCACATCAATGCGGCAAAAAAATTTTGTGCACTTCTCCGGGTTCGGATCATGTACAAAACACAGGGCGAAAACAGTTTGGAGCATGAAAAAGCATCGAAAATCTGCGCACTTATCCGGGTTTCATTGTACTGAATTTTCCACAGGATCAAGTCGCAACAGTTAGCCCATCTACCAGAACTGGTTATGTTGTTCTCCGCGCATAAATCCCTAGCTACATTTGTCAAGTGTTCCCAGTTATAGTGATGAAATGAAAACTAACAATCGTTTGATTTCAGCCTCGCAAGCGTGCAAAAGGCCGGGCTGTAGGCGGACATCTTTGACAGCCTCCTTCATGCGTTCCATGACGACTTTGCGGCATTTTCCCTTCAGCGTCCGCGCTATCTTTGTCATTGTCAGACACTCCAACACTCTATCCTTTTCGTATCCCTCACAGTAATTCTTGATTTGGGACTTGCACGATTGCTGCAAAATATGGCATATAGTCGTAACGGTCAGTCGGCGCGTAGGCTTAGGCTTAGGCTTAAGCCGTTTTGTGGTAACATTTTCTGCGCGCACACTCACCTGCAACTCGTCGTCCAACTCGTTGTCGGCGGCTTGGAACTTTTCTCGCTCAAAGATTGCTGCTTTGCATTCAGGTCCTGAAAATAGAAATGATAATAGCCTTATTGCAGGGACGTATATCGAATTCAAAGACGGTTTCCAATGTACCGGGTATTTCCGAGTATAAGCCCATCTGGGCTTATACTTGGAGCCGAAAAATGATCATCATGTTATGCATAAAATGATATTATTCCAGTTGAATTTTGCATACAAAAGTCATAATCTCAAACAGCATTTGCAAAAAACAAATGAGCCTTTCCATCGTCTGCGTGTAAGAATAATCAAAAGGAGAATAAATAAAAAACTGAAGAAACTTTTCTATTCTCTTTTTGGTTTACAGCTGCTAACAGCGTTATGTAATTGAATTTTCCAAATATAAGCCCATGGGGTTATACTTAGGGACAAAGTGGAGCCGCGAAAAGTGCCAATTCTTAATGCAAGCCCATGGGCTTATACTCGGAAAAACCCGGTAGATTTTATCGCTTTGTCTCTATAGAGGCTTATAAGCGGCGCGGATCAGTGATTTTATGACGTAATTTTTGTTCTCTGAGATTATTCAGGATTAAATTTTCATCCACGTTATTATTCAAGATTGCAAACTATTAGGGTAATACACTCTCAGTGGCTTTCAGAATTTTCAGGATAATATACATTATGTACGTCTATATAGAACGAACCAACCATTGTAAAAGCAGAGCTAAACACGAACTGCTCTTATGTTTAATCACCAATAAACGACGCGCAAAAAAACGACCGCAATCTCACCGAGGAACTCTGGCTGGGAACGTAGACATTCTACCATATCTTCGAAGGTCTTCTCGCTCTTGCAGCCCAGTTTGTCGAGTTCCGATCGACAACTCTTGAACAGCATTGGATCTACAGCATCCATCTTATCTTTTTCGTCAAACTGAAATGGATAAGGACCGTTGTAGCGCGCGCTTTTAAAAATATCAGACGTGCTTTGTTCAGAATATCAGAGGCTCTTATGCACAAGCGCCTGATAACGGTGCAACTATTTAACATTCCCTCAAGGCCTTCTATACAAATAAACGCGTGATTAGCGTAAGGAGCCAAATATTGTAAGGTGATATTCCTTTTACTCCCGCAGCACCGCGTTGATCGCAAAGAAATTGAACAAAAAGTACCTGCTCCTGTTCCAAGTAGGCCAGCTTGAGCTGTTTGCGGCAGTCCTTTGACAGTTCGGCAGTGTCGCCCAAAACGCGATGTTCAAACATCACCTGGCTCAAGCAACGAACCACTGCGGCTCTGAAAACATTCCCTATCAACTCCATCAATCCAACTAAGCACACTTGAAGTCATGGCCGCCGCCACAAATATTTAAACTAGCGCGTCACTACGATACTTGCTTCTCGCATAATGAAATGTCTGCGGATATCGCAACCTCAAAATCATTACAAAATGCGCGTATTCAGGCTTTTGGGACAAACAGGTCTCCAATGATTCCAAACGCCTCTCTCGTTTTTGTGTGATTCCTTATTAGCACCATATTCGTTTCGCTTTTAGATGTTGTCGCCCGCTTCTGTTCGGTGCTCAATAAAGACTACCGCGCGCTTAGGCACGATAAAAAAGGTTGCAGCTATGTAACAAGCGCTTAAATGACAAACATTCAAACAAAGAAACATGTAACTCACTGGTCCTGGCGATGTTGGTGATCGTTGCAGTGATTTTCAATGTCTTTTGCACAAGCTTGCTTGAACTTGGGGTTGAAGTTATAGTCGCGAAGAGAAATCTGAAAGAATGTGGTTATAGTGAAAAAAGCGCGAACTGAAACAGGCACGGGAACTGTATCGAAATTAATTCCAGTCAAAGCGGATGTTTTGTCCGTCTAAACTTTTTTGCTTCATACAATAAAGTGATAGATTTTCCGCTTCGCAGTGCGTCCCGTAGTCCGCTACTGATAAAGTAGCAGCAATAGCTATACCGTTCAATAATTCAAACATTTAAAATACAGCATATGCATTCATTGCTGTGATTAAACGAAAATATATCGGATGGCAGATACAAGTTTGAATCACGCTGCCATTTGTCTTTCTAAGTTATGTCAGCTTCTATCTCACCAGCTCAAAGTGGTTGACGTAAGATCGGCATTTGGCTGACATCTCTTGTGCCTGCTTGTTTTCCAACAAACACTCCATCACGTCGCCATTGTCAATTTCCTCGTTCATAAACTCCTAAAAACATATGATAAGCTTTTGTAAAATCACCTTACAGCAAGCACAGTTAAATCACGTTTGTTCTCTCGATTTCGATTGATATTTGAGTCAACGCAAGCGTATGGGTAGCATTTATAGTGTGAATCGGCAATCAACTTCGCGATCGTGCATGTGAATTGGTTGCTTACTATTATTGGAGAACTTCTGTTATATAAGCCACGCACCTGCAACCATAGCAGTAAAAAGGTCATCCCCATTGTGACGGGGCGCCTCAGTAAAGTCAGTTATGAAGTTAACAATCACGACTTTACACCATTTAGAATGGCGAAATCACGACGCTTGCACAAGTGCTAATAGGCAAAAGGAACGACCACGGCAGTACTCGAAACTGCAATCTTTGGATCCGAAGTCCAACGCCTTATCCATTAGGCCACGCGGCCGGGTGAATAACAGGGTCAGTACTAGCAATTTATTCTCGCCGCGTCGGCGCACCTAATTAGGAGTGGACGCACTGCCCTCCGCATTTAAGACTGCCTCGTTTGTGTGAAGCTATCAGTGGAGGGCAAGCCGTAGTAGCGTTTGTCTTAGAGTTAAACCTGCTGGATTATCAACAAGAAATCTCGCCATGCACTGTAATTGGCAAAGATATACTCGCTTTTCGGCACTTTACACATCGTTTTTCACCAAGAATGATAATCTTTTCTTGGTTTTTATGTACAAAAATTGATCGAAAAGAAGCGCTATTAACTTCCCAAGCAATCTGCCTTATTCAATACTTTGTAAACCAGATTTCCTGCTAGTGATCGAAAAACGCTGTCTCTATAAACTAAGTAATCATGAAGGAAAAAAACAAACATTGCAGTGAACGTCGATAACCGGACGGCAGGCTTTGCTCAGGGCTCTGTTCAGCTTCACATCCTTGCTCTCATACTCGGTGAACTTTTTGAGCTCCGCATAGCATTGCTTGTACCTCGACTGGAAGTCTTCCGTCTCGAAGTTGTCTTGCAAACATTGCATCTCCTAGAATGACGTCAGTCAGTAAGCTCTCTCGACACAAGCTTCTTTTAAAACAACAGCTGAGATATAATCGATAGCAATAAACTTTGCGAGCGTATAGCATGTACACATTCTTATAATTTGTCACCGTGCACTCAAATTCGTCATCTCAGCACTGAATCTGAACCCAATACTGACGAAAATGAATGCAAAAATGATGAAATCATAATGAAAAACTCTGTAAAATCAGAAATATCGTAGACTTTACGTCGACTAAGAAAAGAAACTAGCTGTCACCTCTCCGGCGGCGGTTTTGGTGGAGCAGAATTCGCTGAGGGCGTCGCGACAGCTCTCTTCGATTTCGGGGATCAGCTGTACCCGAACGGCTCTGGTGCGCAGCACTCGACGTACATGCTTTGCGCAGTCGCGTTGCAACTGAAACGTTGATGAAATGATATCTTCCTGTTTGTTAAGATGCCAGAATACAATATTTCGTTAATATTCTGTCAAAATTCAGCTAAATAGTCAGTTAATAAATATTCAGTTTTAATTCAACTCTATTAACAGTTTCACTTCTCTCAGGCATTTAGCATGCCAAATGTTGGATGGCAGCCATAATATACCATTTCCACATTTAATCAGGATGCTTTCAAACTCATAAAGGGCTATTTCCTAATTAAAGAAAACACTTTCCAAATCAATATGAAAAATGTCCTGTATGAATATGGAGTGTCCCACTTATAGGGGAAATGATGTATATAGGGGAAACTTTTCGATCAGTAACGAGCGTCGAGACCAAATACCGTAGAACGCCAAATTTAGCCTATCTTTAGCACGCAGGACGTCAAGGAAAGTCTCAGGAAAGACTGTTTTGCCGTTACTGAGTGAAAAATTTTCCTATACAAGAAATGTTTCGTACCGGTTCCTGTTCATCATATGCAGAGCGATAGAGACAAGCGAGCACTTGCGGTCCGGGATCGGGTATTTTCTTGTCGTTGGCCTGCTGATGCCAATTGTCAAATGCCTTGCATCTAAAACGCAAAAAATAACCCCCACCTTAACATTTTTAAGTCAACATTTTTAGATCAGTAATCGAGAGCAGCAAGTAACACCGCAACATGTATCGACAATTAAACTGCGCATATTCGCTGCAGCGTTCACACTATTGACCTTTATCGCTACAACACCAAAACTTCACTTTCTCGTTACTGACTAAAGATTTTTTTTTTCTTTAGCGTTTGTACCGCTATTCGCAGTGTCCACTTTTTGGTGGTGGGTGTGAGAACCCACCATACTGACTAAAGAATTATGATACATGTAATCGGGCTTAAGGGCGACCGGTACGCGAAGGCTACCGTAATCGGAGGCGCGTGATGTAAACTGCGTTACGTAAGAATTTGTGGCTAAAACAATGCCGTACGGTGCTATTTGAATGCAAACATTGTATTAGGCGAGAATCGCTTTAGGACCTCTCTCCTACCGGTCGCCCTTAAGTCCATTTACGATACATGACACCGACAAACAATAAAAAAGACTCACTTTGCGACGGCATCGGCATGGCAAGCGCGATAGAGTTCAGGGTCGAGTGTCCAATCGCGAGCCATGAAGTACTGAATTTCGAGCAGTCGCTGCTCGCATTGATCGGTCATATCGTGATCATCCAAATGCTTCATTAGACATGTGAGCGTCTCCGACTCAGATCCTGCGTCCCGCGAGCATTTGCCTGCAGAATCAATCAATAGTTCTTACGGTATGTCTCCGTCAGTCAAATGTGCCGCCTTCGGGTTGCGGTACAAAAAAGTCAAAGGCAAAAGTACAACGCAGGGACTGTCCACTAATCGTTGTGAGACCCATTTTATTACAGGTTCTGTCGTCTTCTCTTGCTACTTTGGCATTTAATTCGTCTCATGTAATCGATTTCGCCAATCTTGCAGTTAATTTAGTCATCTCTGCGTATAATTAGAACGCTATTTTGACGAAATTGATAGCAAGGCTAATGAACTACGATAAAAGAGTCTGTATACTGAAGGTGGGCGCAAAAGTTCGCAAGACACAGTCATGGAGTTGACAACACAGTTTGCATTAATATGGCCGTATTGCATCATTGTGATCGAAGCATAAACCCCGTCACACTCACCGTCAATAAGATTTCGACACGATGCATAGAGAACTTTATCCACTTTGTAGTTTGATCCGATATCTGCGATCTGAAACGAACAACATGAAATACGATTGGAAATTTGGGATGCGGTATGGTTGTATTCTGGGGGTGAGCATGTTTAATTCTACATTTCTTAATTCTGATCAAAAAATGTAGACTATAGAGCTCGTGCATAAAGGAAGGTGGGACGCAGGAAGGGTAAAAGATGAACCGACCTTTACGATGGTATTGATAGCCTGAAGACACTGCGACTGAAGGGCATCGCTTTCTTTCCTGACTCGCTCGCTCGCCTTCTTCATCAAACAGTGAATCGTCCCCATATTCTCAATCAGAAGACCTTCTTTGCTGCAGAATCTGTCGATGTCCTGTAAAAGAAACAAAATAGCGTCTTTTACGGTTTCGTCTCGTGGTCACAACTTTTAGCTTAAGAGTGAAAAATGTTTCCTGATTTGTATTAAATGCAGTGAATCATTAACACATCCTGCTGATCAATTGCTCTTTATGACTCTGATTTTGACTTTTGAGCGTATTAAATCACTCTAGAAACTACGCCACTTATCTCTACGTTACGTGAATAGAATTTCATAAAAATTTGACTTACAGCCTTGATAACTTGCGTAGTATCCTTTTACCAAATTACAGACTAAGCAGGCGACATTTTACATCCACATCAGTTTTAACAAGTTGGTTCAATAAGTGGTAAGACATTTAGCGTGTGCGTTGAATAAACCCGACACTAGAATGCAAAAGAAAGTAAAACGAGCCGCGTACCTGAGCGCAGGTGAGAACGATCTCAGGGCTAAGTCGATGCTCGCTCATCATCATCTGCCGATGGGTGATCATTTCGTGCTTGCAGCTATCGCCGAACTGCTGGCTCGACGAGTGCGCCGCGTTCTCCAAACACAGCAGCACCCAGCTGAAATTCATTCATACTTATATGAAATCTTTTATCATAGTAGTTTTATCTATAGTGACAAAATTTGGATTCAATCTGATAAACCGCTACTTGAGATTATCTATATATTAAGCCAGCACCGTCTGCGTGTGTGTGTGTCTGTGGACAGCCCACGATTCGGGTAGACCGGACCTTTTGCGGTCCCCGGTCGGACCATGGTCGTGTACCGTAAGGGTACCCCACCCCCCACCCCCACTTTCGGCTGGGCCCATTATACGGTATTAACGCTACATACAAAAACGTGTCGAAATTCACATTTACGCCCTTTACCCTTCTATCCAAATACTTGCCAGCCCCAGTCGTACCAGGGTTGTAAACAGTAAGGGTACCCCACTCCACCCACTCCACTTCCGGTCGGGTCCATCATCCGGTATTAACGTTATACCCATAAAAATGTCATCGCAGCGCCCTCTCGCGGCGAACATTGGAAACTGCCGAGAGCACATTTCTTTTCTTTGGTCATCGGGTCATTTACGGATTATTGCTAACGTATCGTCTATCAATCACATATCGTCTTAATGTATGGGGTAAGAACTCGAGCGAAGAGCGCGGCGCGTTAGCGCTGCGCTCTTTGCGAGAGTTCTTGCGCTCTATATTAAGCGACGTCCATCAGAGTGTGTATGTGAACACCTCACTGTTCGGGCTGGATCTTTAGCAATCCTCGTTCAAACCATGATTGTGTATGCCAAGGGTATTGCACCCGATCCATGTCACTTCCGTCCCCCTTTTATTATTCACAGATCTAGAGCAAAAAGGTTGTATTCGAAATGGCTTAATATGGCTTTTGAAGCTAATCTCTCTTTAATCAAGAGCCATATGAAAAAATTTAATGGTATCATTCAAGCAGTATCCTCATAAGCCTTCTGCTTTGAAATTTTACAATGGAAAAACTTCAATTTCCTTTAAAACAGTCGGTGTTCGAAACCCGTCGCAAATGTGTTTCAATGTGATTGGGGGGGGTAGATAGAAACCGCGCGTGCGTAAATTGACAAAACGCGGTTTTGGACCGGCGCCATCAATCAATAAATATTGTCACGAGCGATCAGAGAGCATTCTAGATTCTTCAAGAACTATCCCAAGGTAAATGCGAAATAAACGATTGTGCGAAGTCCTTTTTTTTAAAATTCCGCCGAACTGTCTTTCGATGAATAAAGTGCGCAAATCCTTTTACATTTATAAAAATAAATGACCAGCGGCATCAGACTACAGGAATCAAAAGGCAGCTTGCGAATTCCGCGCCGCAGAGCGGTATTGGGTGACACAGTCTCGAAGAGGTTGCATGCGAGAACTCAAGCAGATAGCGCGGCGCGTTAGCGCAGCGCTCTCCGCTAGTAGCACTTAATATTGCTGTTTGTAGCGTTGAGTTCAACAGTTGCTTCCTTAAGTCTGCCTCATCGCACAATAATACTCTTTTATATATTAACGAAATATGTTCCATTTTAGAGGCCTACACAACGAAAATTTTCATCATAATATTCTAAACAAAGCGTCCAAGTTGAAGTTAAAATATCTGATTCTGAAGCTTCCTATTGTACCTGAGGTGGAAGTGCTCGGCGGCTTCGGCGCCTTGAGGCGCGCAGCCATGGGCCTTCAGTTCATTTTTGCATCCGTCGAGGAGAGGGTGGGAGAGTCGATAGTTCTGGCCCATCAGCTGAGCGCGTTCGCCCAATACTTGTGTGCACTGAAAACCGCGCAGGTTTTGTCTATCACCCACCACGCTATATCAGATACTAGCGGTACAAACGAATAATCGTGACATCGCTGCGAAAATTGTGGCGAGATATATCGAATTTTTCGTAGATTTCAAAGCGCCAAAGGCAATATATAGTAAGTATCCGTGAGATTGTGCGCGAATCGTCGCGGGACCATTCTATATGTCAAAGAAACAATGCAAAAAGGTCGAGCGCGAGTTGAGTTTCCGCTTGATCGTAGTCTTTGCACGTCACTGTTTCCATGCAGTCATAAACCTCGCTCTTAACTATACAGGGTGGATCAAAAAAAAGTATCACACTTAAATTTTTGCAATAACTCGCGAATGGCTGATCCGATTCTTACCATTTTTTAACCATAGACACCCTGGATGTAATCTAACATTCTGTTAAAAAATCAGGAAAATCCATTTCAAATGAAGCGCGCTGTAAGCGATGAAATGTGACAACCCCAAAAACGAGTTTTTACTATGGAAGCATGCGCCTAACTCAACGAAACATCGATAGCACATCGAGCGGAAGTCTGTCATTTCGCACAAATGTTATCCACACAAGCAAACGAGTAGCTTATGAGTTCAGACCGTTGGAATTCTCGAGTTTTGAATGGAATTTGCCTACTGTACCAATTTTTTAAAATGGCGGACAACGCTACAGTAACCCCCTAAAAACTCATGCGTGTTGTGTGTATAACGAGGCGATCGTTACTAGTGTCTTGTCGTGTCTTTCTCGAATATTCGAACAAACAAGGACCCAGTAATGGTGCAGTATTCATTGGAACTGAAAACCATAATCTGGTACCTTCATTCAAATGAAGGTTTGGGTGCACGAAGAATATTCGCACGTCTTCATCCGCGTTATGCCCTATCAGTCCCTGGAATTCAGAAATTCCTTCAACGTAGACGAGTGAGTTCTTTTATGACAAAAATTCGATAGCTGTCGATTATGTTTGAAGGAGTCTGGTTCGTTTGCGCGCAAAAGAGGCAGCGGTCGACCACGAACTGCTCTCACTCAGAGGAACATCAACAGGATTCGCCATTATTCTTTGTCTCAGGAAGGGCGACCGGGGACTCATCTGAGCCAAAGAAAAACGGCCTTAAAGATGCGCATCCATCGATGTTCTGTCCAGAGAGCTCTGAAGCTTCTTCGGCTAAAGTCGTTTGCCAAAGTCCCTGTGCATGCACTGAATGACAGGCAGAAGGCACAGCGAATGCAGAAAGCCCAGCTACTGCTGAATCGCGTCAGCAACAATGCCGTTTCGAGAATTGTCTTCTCGGACGAGAAGGTATTCCAGCTTAAAGGTCCGCGAAACGCTCGCAATGATCGCGTGTACGGGACCGGGCGAAAGGCCGATATTGCTCCTGATCGCTTGACAGCTTCTCGACCAAAAAAGTCTCTCTCGGTTATGGTGTCTGCCGGAGTTTCTGCCGCGGGCAAGACCCGTCTCCACTTCGTTCCACCAGGAACAAAGGTCAACGGGCCTTTCTATCAACAGTTGTTGATCGATAGGATGCTTCCCGATTGCCGTCGTCTCTACCCAAACGGCAATTTTATCTTCCAACAAGATTCGGCCCCGGCCCATACGGCCCATGCAACGAGAGATCTTCTCCACCAAGAAGCACCTGGCTTCATAACCCCCGAGTTATGGCCGGCGAGCTCACCCGACTGCAACCCACTCGATTACCGAATTTGGGCATGGCTACAAGATAAGGTTTATGAAAGGCAGAGCACCTTCCCTACGCTGGCGGCTCTCAGTCGACGATTGCTCTGGGCTTGGCGTCAACTGCCCCAAAATTTTGTCAGGAATTGTATCATGAACCAGCGTACCGGTTTCCGCGCACGCCTACGAGCAGTCGTTGCCCGGAATGGGGGAGTGATCGAAGACCTCTTTCGTAAAATTTGATTAATTTATTCTGTAAAAATTGTCATTATTTATCTTTTCTGTTAATTTTGTTTGTTTGTTTAATTCATAAGCTACTCGTTTGCTTGTGTGGATAACATTTGTGCGAAATGACAGACTTCCGCTCGATGTGCTATCGATGTTTCGTTGAGTTAGGCGCATGCTTCCATAGTAAAAACTCGTTTTTGGGGTTGTCACATTTCATCGCTTACAGCGCGCTTCATTTGAAATGGATTTTCCTGATTTTTTAACAGAATGTTAGATTACATCCAGGGTGTCTATGGTTAAAAAATGGTAAGAATCGGATCAGCCATTCGCGAGTTATTGCAAAAATTTAAGTGTGATACTTTTTTTTGATCCACCCTGTAGACAGGGAGATTTTTCAAAACAATTCATAGTTTACTAAATTAAAAGTGAAAACGGAACAAAGGGGATGGCGTCTGGAAACGCAAGCCGGAGAGTTGTGGGAGGAGCGCAGAAATGTTCTTTTCTACTTAAAAAGAATACTTTTCATTCAAACATGACACTTTTCAAGTCAAATTAATATGAAAAATGTCCTCTTTGAAATGATTTGGAAAGTGTTCTTATTACAGTGGAAATAATATAGAATAAGAAGGTAGAAACTGACATTTGCAGTCATCTGCTGGTCGTTGCGGTGCTGCATGAGACATTCAAAAATTCGGCCCTCACCGCTCTGCACGCCCTTGCAGAATACCTAAAACAATCGACGCTTCGTATTATATCTTTAATGCTAGTCACAGTTCATTCAGTTGTCATGAAAGCCAGTAATACACATAAGATAATGAAAAGAGCAGAAATTTTTGCTTATCTGGCTAACGATTGCTTAAAGTGACTTCATCATTTACAGTACTGAAAAATGCGAAAAACCGGTCTTTCGAAGCGAATTTTATCAAAGAAAATTAAATATATTTGAATTAACATGCATTTACAAAATGTCATATTTTGCACCGGCTAATTGGCCATAAAGAGCCGTTATACGTTAGGGAACCTTTAACCGATCTTTATGATAAGTATGCATTCGATAGTTTTTCGAATCCGATAATTCCGTATACCTTCACGACAGTTGAATTCGAGAAGCAAAAACAGACTTATCGAGTAATCGCTGGATCGAACTCCCACTGTAAGACAATCTAAAAGCAAAAAAGACCCACTTCTCTGTCCGATCGACAGGCGAAGAAAAGCGGGCGGTCGAGATGAAAGTCTTCACTCTGGAGTTCAGCAATACGCATGATCTCGTGGCGACATTCCGTGTCGATATCTTGCATGGCGTCTTTCGCTTTCTTCGATGATTCAATTATCTTCTGAATCATGCACTCCAGGGTAGCGCCTAAAACAGATTGTGATCGCATTGCCGTACCGTACTTGACGCATTAAAGATATTAAAGAGGAACTGCGGCGATCTTAGCTGAGAGCAATTTATCGTATACATTTATCCGCTAAGACAAGCCGCCACCTGTGACAAATTGGCTGCAAATGATAGATACTTACATTATACTTAACTCAACTTTAACCAGCTTGTCATAAGTAGCGAAGACAATATACAGTACATTCCTTTCAGGTAGAAATGAGCGCAGTTTCTTTTAAAATATGCAGAACAGAACTGACGAGGGATTTTCATTCGATTTCCCAGTACCGGGTTTTCTCGAAATTAGGCCCCCTTCTGTGCTCTGTTTTCGAGAAGCTTGAAAACAGCTTCTAACGACTGATTGAATCGCAAACAATGTCATGAAAGGAAGCTTTATACGCCTATTTTCAAAGGAAACTTGCTTCGCTCTCAAATGTTTCTCAGAAACATTTTTACAACTTCTCGAAAACAGAGAATAGGAGGGGGCCAAATTTCGAGAAAACCCAGTAACGCATTTCCGAAAAGATGCACAGCATTTACCTTGTGAATGCGGCGTTTTAGAGGCTGCATCAGGCGGATTGAGCGAGCCACACTCGAATTTTTGGACGAGATTGCCGCAGGCACGGACGAATGGTCCGACAAGGCGGAAATCGGAGAAAGCCAATCGCTCCGTTCGGACTGAAAGTAAAAAACAATTGAACTCGATTATACAGTAGAATTCGGATTCAAGAGACATATTGTCATTTCCCGTTTCCTATACTCATGCTACGACACATAACAGAATCCAGATACAAGAGAATTTGTTGTGTTCTAATAAAGTTCGCATGTGTGGGACGTCTCTTGGTACGTTAAATAATGTAGGTGTATTAATATTCGCATGTATTAATTTTCGCAAATCGGCCGTTTTGAACTTATTCGCAGGTACTAATTTTCGCAATTTTTCCTCTCCGACTGGTACAAACATTGGTACAAAGTTATAGTATTAAATTTCGAAGGTACAAATACTCGCTAATCGGCCGAGTTGCGAATTTTGCGAAAATAAGTACCTGCGAATAATTTCTACTCCTACAGTATTCTGCCCTGGTGTTAGTCGTTGGCCTATTGACATCTCCAACAAATCGATATGGTGCGCAAAACTTACAGAGGAATTTGTAACATCGCGACTCCTTGGGAATTAGCGTAATGCTCTCAAGTAGACAGGAGAGCAGATATCCGGATTTGCTCTCCGAGGAGCATTTTCCCATCGCCGGAACGGATATCATCTCCTCTTTGCAGAATTCCTCCGCCGCCCGTTGGAATCGGGCGTCCGATGTCAGATTCACCTGAAAAGTAGTAGTTGGAGATATAATTAGCATTTTAGTTACAATAATCACTGTAAATCCACAATTTTATGAACCTATATTCAATAGTTTTTTAATCCAGAAATTTTTATTTATCATTTCTACTTTCATCTGAACCGCTCCCTAATGAAATCGGACATTCTGTTGAGTACTTATAAAAAGATGTCTGCAAGCATAATTCAGTTTTCTGCCCTTTTTCACCTTTTGCCTCTCCCTAACGACGTCAACAATGCGATTAGTATGAGGCCCATCAGTCTTTTACGGCTATAACATTATCATAAGCAAAACGTATCGCTATGGCAACTGACGCCACTGAGTAGTCGTTAGCCTTTCAATAAGCAGCGATCCGTAACAAACTAAATGTTAGCGCATGGAAACGGTTCGATTCAAGTCCATCGTGAAATGAAGCTAAGCAAAAAACCGTAATTACGTATTTTTGAAACAGAATTACAAATAAATGCGTATTGATTTGCAAACGGGCTGTCATGCTGGGCTAAATATAAGTTATCATACATTCCCCAGGGTATCTAACGAAAGGTCCTCCAAGGCCGAGTGAAGCTAATTAACACGGCATCGTAGTAAGCGCTGCTGCTAGTTATAGTAGCATTTAACAGGCAATTGCGGTCAGCTCTAGCCAAAAGTAATCTACCATGCGTTGTTTTCAGCTACCTATAGCAAGCTGCTTAGCGCCAAGTTAATTAAAAAATAAACACATATTATTCGCAGCCATTTTGGCAAAGACAGCTGAAAAAATAATATATGGTAGATTGCTTTCCACTGTACAGTGAAATTTGATTGTACCGGTACTTAGGGACCGATATAAGCGAAATGTTGGTACAGTCGAAACCGGAAAAGGGCACATTGACCGGGCACGGAAAATGTGTGCACTTATCCGGTTTCGACTGTATAATCGAAACTAAACGAATTCTACTGTATAGCAAAAAGGGTGAAATACCTTGAACTCCCAGACGAGGTGCTCGCAAGGGCTGGAGAGGGCTTCGGCCTCAATCTGTGCGGCGTCTTGCAAACACTCGAGGACTGCCATGTCGCTCTGGAGGTTAATGTCCTCGCGATTGCAATGCTTAGCGATATCCTCTTTGCACTGTGGGTAGTTGATAATGTGCGGCTGACCATCGTCCTTTTCCTGAGATGGACCACCCGCCACCCTGAAACAGGCAATTAAGCAGGGTTTCTTATTTGAACCGTACGAGGACGGTACACCTCACATTCCGGATTGCGTTATAAGACGCCGCACGCGCATGCCTTGGTTACATACAGTATCATATGCATGAGCGTATAGCGTGTAATAACGCAATTCCGGAATGTGAGGCGTACCGTCCCGTACCATTTGAACGTCATGGCAACTGAAAGGTATGTCCACGATATGTCCCACATTTCATTACGATATGCCCAAATATCCCAAATAATAAGACTTACATTTTCCACTAAACGCCACGCACACTTTATGCTGAAATGCATCGCTATCTACCGTGGCAATACTGCTAAATTACGCGGGCCATATTTTTGCGTCCCTGGCGCGTGGGTTAACAAGTCGCCGGCGGAAGAAATAAAAGTAAATTACGGTCTGTTCGGGTCAGCCGGACGCTGAGGTTGGGCTGGAGCTGGCGGCGGGTCGCGAGCGTTTGCCTGCTGCGCTTGCTGTCGGCCTTGGTCTGAAAAGGAGCAGATTATCAATACGTTCAGAGTGAGCAGAAACTTTTGCAATCGAACGTTCAGTGTAAGAATAAGAGAATTTTTAGAGCTGCGCAACGCTTTCAATATATCAAGGCTGGGAACCTTTAGGCGATTAATACGAATTATTGGTGATCGTGAAACAGTACAGTTTAAATCGTTTATACCGTTCAATAGAGGAGCGGAGGGGTTTGATCGAGAAAAGCGATTTTTGCCCTTTACAAAACAGAAGAAGCTGAAAGGTGGGGACCGATCAAATCTGACTGCTGCAGTAGAATTTGTTTATACCGGTTCTACTTACATCATCAACTTTGATCGGTTCCAGAGCATATCTTCTGTTAAATGAAATTTGCTTATACCATTAATATTGGCCGCTCCCCCAAGTACCGGTACAAACAAAAAAATAAGCCGAAAGTTGGGGACAGGTCAAACCTGACCACATTAGTTGAAATCGTTTATGCCAACAACTCTTATCGATCCCAGAGCGTTTCTTCATATAAAATGAAGTTCGTTTATACCATTAATTTTGCACCATTATAAACAAATTTCACTTTATAACCGAATTGTCGTTATTCTCTGCGACAGAGAAAAGAAAATTTCTCCTCACCAACTGGTGGGGGCGCCTGCTCTCCACCTTGATTTCGGGGGGCTTGCGCCTGAGCGCCGCGCCCTCTATCGTCCTGATCGTTCCTACCATCTTGGTGAGCCCGTTGTTGCGCCATCACACCACCGATCAGGCAAAATATAAGGACCGATGCCCCCAATGATTTCCGAATACAGCTCTTCATCATGGCTGATTATCACGGAAAGACTGTTGAGTAGGCTTTATGGCCTATTTCTTCAGTCAGCAACTCGCATCAAAATTAGTCCGTTGAATTGCAGTTGATCGCTGTTGTCGTCGAGAAAGAAATAAAAGAATGAATGGACCGGTAGGGTCTGAAAGAGACAAGAGTGATTATGGAGCAAAATCGTAGCGGCCATATGTGCGAAATGGCCTATACGACTATTTTCACGCGCGTCAGCAAAAGATAAGCGTCCCCAGTGTAGCGGCATGGAAACGCGCCTGCAGGCTATCTCACGGCATTTTTGCACGGCGCGACCGCAATTTATATCATCCTTCACCTATGCCTGATTCTGACCAAAGCGTCAGTGTTTCGGTGTGCATTCTCCTCTCATAAGTCCCGAACAATCTTCGGCGACCAGTCTCGCCGTACGATGTACACAAATGTCAATAACGAGAATATTGAAGCCTGAACAGACTTTTCGCAACTTGCAGGCTGTTTGCGAATTCGCGCGCGAGCGTATAGCACACGCAAGGCGGTTCCAACGGTGGACAAATCGCAATTCTTGCGAGCTGGCAAAAAGTAGCCGCCGACAAACATATTGGCAACTCGCACGCAAAAATCGCAGTATGCACCGCAATTCGCTAAGCATAATCCCGATCCGCAAACTCGTGCGTTTAACTCAATATTCGCTGCGAAATTCACAACTGAGCATAATCCAGATTTTGCATCTCGCAACGCACAAAGCGCACTGCGCAATGGACTCTTGATAGCTGCATTCAAATTGCGAAACGTCACTTTAGGCTTTTACTGCGCGCAACAGGCCCTGCGGATTTGACATGGTTCTTTCCTAGCAGGACATAGAAAACATTCATCCGTTCTTAAGCAGTTCCTCGCAAAAGGCAATCAGACACTATCCCACGAATAAGTACTCGTTGATCTTATCATTATGCCATGCCAAAATATGACAAGAACTATTTTGCAAACCCAAAGTCGCTATCATAAATGAAAGTGGATTTAGCACTATCTGCTCAAAAATTTCCCTACTCACTTCCAAGTTTAATCAAATATCTATGTAACGGGTTTAGAACTTAACTTTCTTTTCACGAAACTTCACATACTTGTAAGAATTCAGTTCTGTGAAATAGTTGCTATCCTCTTGAATTACACAGAACTGAAAACTTGATTTTTTACATCGTCTCAAGTCTAATAAAGATACTTTCTAAATCAACAGTACACCTACCAATTCAAAGAGGACGTTGTACAAGCCAAAGCAACATGGTGAAACATCCTCTCTGAACTGGAAAAAGTTATTATTAAAATGGAAATAGAATCTACTAAATGCAGCATTGATGCATAGGAATTCAACAAGATTTAGTCATGAAAGTTCACTCTTTTTGCATTTAAAATGAATGGACTTGAATAAAAATACTTTCTTAAGCCAAGCTATTTGGAATTCGAAACAGTTTGAGATGGATTCGTGTCGTTAAAGCGCAGATTGTACAACCGACTGTAGTAGGATGTTTACGAACTTTCCATAAAATTTGGAGATCTCTTACTATTCGGAGATTATAATCTCCGCCCATCCACGCAATAAAGCAATATCGAATTCTGGGCTGAATTTTCCTATCCGCTGAATCCTGTTTAGATTTGGTACGAAACCTCGCATTTCTCAATTCCATTCAGAAGCATTATCCACTCTCTCAGTCGCCTTGAAAATCAAAGAAGTTGGTGGAATAAAACAGGACACGACTACAACTGTACTCAATCGAAGGAAGCGAATATGTAGTTATACTATTCTACAACGCCTTTCAATCAGTGAAATATGGCAGAAAACTACAAAAATATTTGATGATAAAGTGTAACAACAGTATTAACAAGAGTAGCGCGCAAGGAAGTTTGTTTACGTCGCTCACAGAAAACTGCAAAATTATCTACAAGTTGCACATTACCGCCTACGCACCTGTCGATCCAGGCGGCGGCGGTGTGGAACAATATTCAGCACTATCAAACGCGCTGAATGCATCTGTCTATGTAGCGATTCAGATGAAAAGCAGTAACATTCATCAAAACTTAATGCGCCATACGGTTATTGCATAAACTAAATGCTGAAAAAGTATAAAGCTGAGCTAACCACGAGTGATTCGAAACGTCCCTTGACTTCATTTTGCACGCATCCCAATCGTGTCGCCTGAGTATTCTTGTGCAGGAGTGTCGACACGATACGCAGGGAAATTTTGGCCACGACTTCGGTTGAATTCTACCGTACTTTTGCAATCTCTCCTGCAGCTCTTTACAGTGTTTGAATGTTCACTTACTACTTGAAAAGAACAAAACTATCGTATTTATGGGCACATATTGTTTCTTCGAAAGAAGAGCAATATTTGTATCTTTAGCAGAGATAAATTTAGTTCAATCTAAATTCTCATGAGAAATGATTAAATGAGGGTTATTCTTTTCGCATTCAGTATTCCAAAATGGAATAAACCACTACTTACGATCTGTTAATTAATCCGGAAAGAAAGAACATGTGTTCATGCATTTTTCATGAAGTGTGGATGCGCTCCCTATCACCCCAATGCTCATTTGAGGACATTTTTAAGTGTTGACCTTACTCACCTTGTATTTGGCAGTGCTAAAGGAAATTTGCTATTGATAATGCGACAAATCTGAAGAAAAACGACGAAAAATTCTATCACAGTATGATTCTAAGTGCTCTTGCGGACGCCGATTCACTCTTTCCAAGTGATGTGTGCAGTATTAATTACACGCTAATACAGTTTATTGTCGCTGTTGCACTGAAATATCGAACTATTGAAGGAGGACTCGGCAAGCACTGATACGAAAAGATCGACGTGTGGCTTTCACAAAGACGACACTAACCTCCAATTGTACTTTCGAATGCAAACGCAGCATAGTGAAGAGTAAAACAACGAAATAGGCTACAGCAGACTGACAAGAAGAAATATCGCTACTGAAATTTAATGTACGTCGGTCGACTCGGCAATGATGATAAACGATTACTAAGTAACACCCTACACCAATAATGGCTGACACTAAAATATCGACCTTAATAGGAAACAATATACGAGCGAAAACATGATTAATGTTGGAATTTTGAACAGCAAAAGGCGAGTAGGACAGAGACGGTGTTTTACGTAAGCGATTCAATTTACTAAACCCAGACAAAGAGGAATACTTTTTAAAATATCACCAAACAACATCAACTGTAGTAGAACAGATGCGACTAAGATAGTCTTCCTTGGTGAGATTGACAAGGAAGATAAGCAACATGCAAGGGACTTTGTTTTCTCCGAAATTCGACCATCACACTACCGAAATTACAACCGTTGTAACTATTACAATTACCGCACTTTGCGCAATTGTTATTACAATTGTCGTAATTACAACAATGTAAAAATGAAATTCATATGAATGAAGCTAGTTGAACAATGAAGAATGAAGTTTGAATCCGAATCTTACATGTCTCCTGTTTCACGCCGTAGCAATTCAAGCATTATTGAAAAATGCAATAAAACGATGCGATTAAACAAATATTTGCGCGTATAGGTGTATTAGGAATTCGACGACTGGGTGTCGCAAGTCAAAGGTGAATTTTTCAACAACAAAACCTTGAAAGTGGACGGCTAAAACCTTACGAGATAAAGGGTTTTGTTTCAATTCCGCCCAATTTTGCAAAGAGAAGCAAACGCCCATCGCCGAACTCAATATACACCTATGAATGCGCTAGTCGCTTCCTGAATTCGAACATGAATGGTAATCCTGAATTCAGTTTATGTCGACTTGATCAGTACGACGTCTTCAGCGACTTGACGACGGTTGTTCTTCAGGGCGGCCAACTCGATGTCAACTTCTTCGTGGGGCCAGTGGAGTCCAATGAACAGCTTGTAGACCCAGGCACCAATCAGCGCGCCAATGATAGGGCCGAGGATTGGGACCCAGAACCAGGTGTAGTCATTGTAGCTGAAATCTCGACAAAATGAATGATCTTCCGTCAGGATTTTTTTCAAAAATAAACGCTTTCCTAAGGCCTTTGTCGAGAGCTGCCAATAATTTTCAGAGATTCATGTTAAAGCAAATACAACATCCCTCATTAAATAGTTAAATTCATTATTTATTTAAATATGTACTTTAGCGTTCCTTTTTCAATAAATCATGATTAGCAACGCAAGAAATGAGCTCGATGGAAGAAGCGTACATTCAAAAATACCTCATAGTCACATGGCCGACAGCATTTCGTCAATAATAATTTGCACTGTTATGAATATCGCACCCATTTTGACTATAACGGGATCACTTTGCGTCAAAAGAATTGCAACGTCGTGCTCTCTGCGCTCGAAATGGTTTTAGTACGACCACCGTTCGATAGCGATTAAAAACATTTCATTCTTACCTGAAGACTTCCCATCCGTAGCCGGCAATCAGGGTGAAGAGTCGCGGGCCGAAGTCGCGGGCGGGGTTGATGGCGAATCCGCAGTTCATGCCGAAGCTCATGCCGATCGTGGCAACGCCGAAACCGACGAGCAGCGGGCCGAGATGGCCCGGGATGTGATTGCGCCTGTCCGTGACCATGCATACGATCAGACCCAGGATCGCCGTACCAACGATCTAAATTTTATTTCTGCTATATTAGTTTGCTTTAGGCGCTATGAAATCGTCAGTGAATATTCTGTGTACAACCGCATTCTGGCGAGAACAACGAGAACTCGGCTTACATTGAAACCTTCTTTAAAGTAAGAATGTAAAAGTGGGAGAATACGGTCGCAATGTAAAAGTATCGCCGGTTTTCAGTTTCTTTTGGAAGTTTATCTATCAGTTTTTTCATAGAAAGGCCCCCCAGTTGGACAACAGTGAAAATGCTGAAAACTGAGATACGCCGGATAAGATGAAGACGGATATTGCGCTCAAAGTTGAGGAATACGCATGTATATGTTCAACGATATTCAGTAGGGATAGTTATACTTTTCAAGAGGTATAAATAATCTGAAAATGTTCTTGCCTGGTCGAGCAGACCTCCGAATACGGAGACGTATGCATCAGGATAGGTGCCGAAAATGCCGGCAGTTGCGCCAGGGCCTCTCACTGCACGAGTTCCGTGGTCGAACTTCGAAATCGCATCTAAAATTGAACAAAATAGCTTTTTTCATTATGTAAAAAGATTATCCGAGAAGCACTGAACAAAAAATAAGAGATGGATTGCAGCTCTTGGAAGGAGATATTTCCGATCATTTCTACAAGTTACATTTAAAGGACATCTGAAAATGGGGAAGGATTTGAGCTGGCTGCTATGCAAGTAGAGACACTGTTTACGGACAAACTGAGCATTCAATCAGTTTTATCATGCGCATAAGCAAATTACTAAATAAAGACACTAACGAGGAGCGAAAATAAACGATATTCTGGCTAGGACGTGTCTTTATTTTCATAAAAGTACCGTAATAAGTGTAGTAGACGATGCCGGCTCCAAAGAATGCTCCAATCGTTTGCGCGAGACTGTAGAGCAGAGCTCGAACGAGAGTCAGGTTACCCAGCACGTACATCATGATGGAGATAGCCGGATTCAGGTGACCGCCTACAAAATTGATGGTAGCAATTAGTTTTTATTCTGCCCCCTTATGTTATGCACTCCACAAGTTGCCAAACGCAGAGAGAGAGTATTGTACCAGTGATATTGCCGCAGACGTATGCGCCGAAGGCGATGCCGAAGCCCCATGCGAGATTCAAGCCGATCCAGGCATTTCTTTCGCCGTTGCTGATGACAAACTGGGCGACAGACGCGCAACCAATTGTCTAAAAATATGATTGATAATTAGAAAAATTATTGGTGGAGGTTAAAAATTTGTTTAAGCCATTACAGTGGATAGTGACAACGATACTCCTGTGAATATTTATCTGAGGACAGATGAGAGGGAGGTTAGCAAGCACTAATATCACTATATTACCATCATACTATCGTGTTACTCGCGGTTGTGCGCCGAACGGTTTTTGTAAGAAGCAAGTATGTGTGAATTATCAAAGGGGGAAAGGGGTGAATCATAATGTTCCAACTCAATCCGGTCCAAGCGGCTCTCAGTGACGTATTACGAAATGGGTACATAGTTCTCTTTCGGTATTCTCTCAGATAACTATAACTCCCTGGGGTTTACTTTTGAGAGCAGAAGAAAGACTTTAGGCCCTACTGAAGCTCTTGCGACACTCGTCATTAAAGAGCTGCATCCGTTTTCAAAAAATGTCTGTATTTGCAGCTCTTCTTTATTAAAGATAATTTAACACCGTGAATGAACCCGTTTGAAGTTAGCAACGATTTCAGCAGAAACCGGTACAGTCGTAAAGGTCAGGGGTTCTTGAGCCAGGGAGCGGTACGGGGCTCTTTTGGAAAGGCAGCAACGCTAAGAAATGTGCACAGCGTACAAACTAAATTGCTTTGGAGTCTACAAGTGCGTTGAACCGTCCCTGATACCAATTTTGGCGGAAATTTTAGAATATCTACAGCATGTTTTTTGGGGCTTTGGTCAGGGAGCGGCCGTTTGGCCTCTTTCAGTTTTGTAATTCGGTACTGGATAAATTGAAGTAACAGTAATGTGTGTGTTTTCGAACGAGGCCGTATTGGTTCAAGTACGGTAGACACAAGCGCCTCGGTTTACTGACCACAAGTAAGCAAGTGCCCAAGCACTCTGCCAACAGCTCTCTGGATATAGGCGACTGCACGCGGATCCGCTGTCGAACCGTTTTCCTCACAGATTCCATTTCGCTACAGAAGGGGCTTCAGCGACTGAGATGAATTCCTGAAAAACTTTAAGTCTTTTCGAAATTCGCGGATAAACGCCTCGCAGTTTCGATCGCGAACGCGCCTTATGCCTTGGGTAACTGTTCTCGTTTGATAGCTTTAAATTGGACAAAGATCGTACACACTAAGACTACATATAAGTTGAACACTTTTCCCAGAAAGCAACAGAGCTTCGATCATGATAGTTTCCGACTACCTATGTAAGAAATGAACTAAGATAATTTTACTCTTCCTATTTGCTTTGCATAGCAGTTTTATGTGATTGTAGAATTCCTGGCGTCTACACGTGAATCAGTAAATCAGAATGGATACATGTATGGAGAATGTATACAATATAGCGGTTTGCGCTGACGTTCGAAGGAGAGAGAACTATGTATCCCACAAGAGGATCGCCGCTCCGCCCCGTGGTCAGATCGTTGGTTGAATGACCTTGGCGTCCTTTGACGGTCAAAACAGGACGCCCACTATGATTCACTAAACCGCCCAACCTTGAGCCTTTCGACGCAATAATTATCGTGCCTGAATATTGGTTTGTGCACAATGAAAGAGAATTTCACGTTTTAATTATTCAAGAGCATTGTTATCTTTTTTAGGTGTAGCTTGGGTTCCTCTTTTATCATTCTAGCAGCATATCCTCACATCCTTTTGTACGCGGGGAAACGGGCACAGCTGGCGTAAACATGCGGTTTATGTGTTCACATACGGGATTGGACTCGTAAAGTTTTATTAGTATATATACTAGCTACCCCTCCCTCCTAATTATATCAAGCAACATTCACTATGTTTGCATCTCTTAGAGATTTCCTACCAAAGTAGCCACCTATGTTTAAAAACCTACGCCGATACGGAGCGATTGTTCTTTTATATAAGTATTTTTCGATTAGTTGGCAGAGCCCCAATCAGTGTCCCGTTCATGCTAAGGGATAGATGAAAAGCTTAGAAGCATACAATTAAACGAAATGCTACAGTAAAAAGCTATTGAACGATCTACGATAATTGTAGCGTTCGATATCTAAATGATAATACTAAATTTGATGGAACACAGAATGCATAGTATGATACACTATGAATCGGGCTACTTAATAGCAAGGAGGCATCCCGATATTTAGGAAGAGGATCATAATGTTTCTAAGAACATGTGTAAACAAATTAAACGGCATATCGTCGATTATTCGAGTATCTTACCACACCGCTTTTGAAATAAATGAGAGAGACTATGGCAAGGTTAAGATGAAGAGTAAACTGGTTGAGAGCGAAGGTATCTTTTTTAGATAATACCTAGTAAAACTCCAGCCCGATGAATCATTCATTCCACGTATGGAATATCAGGTCGTAAAAGCCAGTTACAAATACCGGCCCGATATAGTATACGGAAGCAAAACACTACTGGTATTGACACCTACTCAATCATTCCAAAGACTGGTTGGTGAAGTAATAGTTTCAAAATCATACTCTCCGAAATATTATTGACTTTATTTTCAGAAAGCTGAATATTATCCTAAACCTCTTACTACGACGCGATGAGCAGCTGGCCCCTCAAACAAGTTCTCCGCAGGATAGGGTCATCTGATGCTATTGCATAGCTCTTCTTCAATGTTACTGTCCCCGAGGTTTTTCCTACGACCAGGGATATTTTATGAATTTGAAACACTCAAGGTTTCACTCGAGCGCCATTTTGAGCAGTGACAGCGAGCTCTTTCAGCGCGCCTCTTCGCTCGGCGCCCTAGGCCTCGATCTCCTTGATCTTCTCTACGGTACGCACCCCCCCCCATGACCGTCTACTATTCGTAGGTTTACAAAAAAACCAGCCATCCTACTAGTTTTACGCATCCACATAGAAGCGGGTACAAAGCGAATGGCGACTGTATATAAAATAGGTGGCGATAGTGGCGGTCAACCGGGCGGA
>NIUQ01002067.1:0-24890 GCA_002796945.1 Plectus sambesii
ATTTTACCTCTTCCATCAAGCCTTTCTTCTTGCACGTTTCCAGAGCCTTATCAATATTGTAGTGCTCGGCATATCGTCTCAAATAAGGCAGCAGTCGCTTGGGATCGTTCTCGGCGTAGAGGGTGACGGCCTGGTCAGCGAACTCGATACCCTCATTGCGTGAGAACAATCTGAAAAAGGCGTTGCTTTTAAGAAATTAACCTAAATAGAGGGTTTAAGCGCGCAACTTCTAAAATTGCGTTTATAAAAAGATAAATATAAGAATAATGAAAATCAAGTATACTGGACAAATAGTGGAAGATAGATTTAGTCTGTACGAACCGATCGAGATAGGCCAATTGAAGTCGGGGTTGCTTGGAGAGCTGGCGCATCACGGTTCCCGCCGGGAGGCTCTCTTCATTTTCCAGCAAAAGCCGCACCGCCAGGTCCGTGTCAATGTCCATCAAATCGCGGATACGATCTTTTACCTGAATATCAATTGGCCTTTAAACCCATTGAATGATGTCTAAGAAACTGAGCTCAAATTAAATCTTCAGAGTAAGATGTATTTTAGTATGCGATGATCGTGACGGGACGCGAACTTGATTAAAAAATGCGAAGCCGCAACATGCAATTTTAGTTAAAATTCCCACTGAGGATGTAATTTTTCCAATATATTTATTGCACCTCTTGGCTACAGCCCCATTTAACAACAACGCTAGCAACCTTGATAACATTAGTGCGCATTTACACTGCCGATGAATGCTACGTACTAAACGCGGCGGCGCTTAGAACGATATAATAACCGAGCAGCATTTGAGAGCACTCAAAACTGCCTAACAGTCGGTCGAAGAAGCAGACAATGAACATATCATTTTTTCCCTTTAATAAAGATGCTTTATATTGATTTGAGTTGAAAAATGACCGCTTTGAGATATGAAGTATCCTCTTTAATATGCAAAACGCCCTCATTGAATTGGAAAGTGTTCTTATTAAATTAGAACAGTCATAAATTACCGAGAGAAAATGTTGCAAGTTCAAAGCGCTATGAAAAGTTTAAGTGAAAACAAATGATGGGCCGACCTACCATGGGAAAGAGGCGATAGCGTTCAATGAGCTGAAAAACAGCGCGATCGCCCAGATTCATGTAGATGGCTAGCGCCCGCTCGTAGCTTCGTTCGTAAGTGTACAACTGGCCAAGAGTGCACAGAAGAGAGTTGTGCGTATCTCGGTCAAGATTCTGCAAATTCCAACAGTTTAGTTTTCAAATTTTAAATTCTAACTCGAAAGCAGCTTTATAATTGTCTCAATCGTCTTCGATATCTTCGTAATTACAGAAACACAGAAGAGTGAGAGAAGCTGCGGTAATGATAAAATAATGAATTATTAGCGCCAACGATTGTAACTGTCCAGTCCATTCCAAGTAATTCGCATTAAACAAATAATGCATATACACGTATAAATATATACTCAGAATTATATGTAGAATAGCCACTTTAAGCATGTGTCACAGTAGAAGATTTAGACAATAACGGGCGATCCCGCCACGAGTGCAACAAACCTTTCTATAAAGTCGTTCCAGAGCATGTGTGATGAGACCGCCGACGCGATAGAGATCGGGGGACCATTCCCTGACGAGGCGTCGAAAGCCGTCAATGTCTGCGGCGAGGAACTCCTTGAGCACCATCTCGTAGCACTCGGGCTCCAGCTGGGGCACTTTAACGGGCAGCACGGGCGCGAGCACGCGCAGTTTCTTTCGCTCGTCGAATCGCGTCACATACGTCTCCCACACGTCCTTCCGCTTGCCGCAAACCTGAAATCAGTCTTTTCACTTATTTTTTCATATTGATTGGAGTTGAATTTTCTTATTTACTTGAGTTGATAAGTATCCTTTTTGAATAGAAAAGCACCCTATTTGACTTGAATAAAAACACTTTGATGGTATTAACGCTTCTAAAAAAGAGATTAAAAGCAAAANAGTTGATAAGTATCCTTTTTGAATAGAAAAGCACCCTATTTGACTTGAATAAAAACACTTTGATGGTATTAACGCTTATAAAAAAGAGATTAAGAGCAAAAAAAGGTATATATACCTCGGGACACATACGAGCAGCCTCTTCGTAGTGCTCGTCATCGATGAGAGCGTCAAGCAACTTGCGACCGACATCGTGCGGGGAGAAAGCATCGAGCTCGTCGACATGCAACTTCGCGAATGCCAACGCCTTCTCATGCAGATCATTCTTCAGCAACCAATCGACGTGATCGTCCGCTGAACATGGCCGAACCTATAAAAATTCACCATTTATATGAAAACGAACTGTATTAGACTTAGATTTAACCTAGCGGTATAGACTATTTTCACCTAACAAAGCAATCTCCCACCTCTACTAAACCGAACAACCAATCCATAACGACTGCGGTATGACAGCAATAAGGAAGAGATTAAATCAACCAAACCGAGTATTAAATCGGTGCCAATAAATCGTCGAACCAACGCATCTCTTCCTCCATAAAGTAAATGCTCTCACCTCAATCATATCGCGACTGCCGAGGAGGAAGTAGAGCGAGTCGATGGGAATACCGAGGAGGTGATAGTGGTGGGCGAGGAGACGGTCGGAATCTCGCATCTCGATGATATCCTCTGAGATGATTTCATAGTCGTTGAAACCGATCGGCTCCACTAGCCAAACACGCGGAAGCCACGCCTTCTCCACTTCTTCTTCTTCTTCGGGGCTCGCGTCCTGCAATGATCAGTGTTACCGTATCGCCTTGATTAAGCGCTGCGAAACAAACTGTCCGAGAAAAGACATGGTGGCGTAAATTGTGCCCAATAACATTCAGTATAATATGCATGAGCACGATAACGATTTAGGAGATTTTTTTATATAATTGAGCAGCATGAAGTTATAATTTTCACTCAAAGCGAAGCATGTAGAGCAGCTATTTAAAAAAATTAAGCAATCTAATCAAAGGTAGCCAAATAATAGGCGATTAGCACAGTAGCGTGATTAGTGTACACACTTCGGCGTGCGTAGAACGCGCACCCAATTTCTCTAGACTATCGACCGGCGCTCACTTCTCCGTAAAATCTACTCAAATTAATCAAAACATAAACATCTTTACCGTATTCACGGAATTCACAGCCTTCTCAGCTTGATCTTCAGCAGGCTTGCAGACGCAGAAGAGTACCAACTCTTTCCAGTTGTCCTCCGCGCTTGCCGTCACATCATCAGAGTACGCATACGACACGCCGGCCACATAGTGGTCCGGCAAATCGAACATGTGACGAATCTCCACCAATTTACCCGGCAGGTTTGTTGATGCCTGGAAATCGAAGCGATTTATTGGCAGCTTCTTCCCGCCACAGAGGTAGCAAGCTTTATCCGCTATACTTGGGACTCAAATATGCTTCTATGTTGCGTGTAACTCATGCTATTTTGTGGGCGCAAAAGATGCGATGAGTCAGCCTATATTTCGTGCAAGCGATAATACATTTCCTTGCATCCATTCAAACTTTCTTATGGGAGGGCCTTGCAACAATCACGCTTCAAATTGCCGTATCATGCTCGCTTTACAAAGTGAGCTTATATTTGAGAAGGCCTGACTCTACTAGACCGCTATTGAGTAAAGATGTGATTCCTCGAGTTACATTTCAATCATTCAATACAATCATCTTACCGGGTTATTATTGGGTCGAACGCCGCAAACGGTTACAGTATTTGCCCACGCGATCACAAAAGAATTGTCGTTAAGCCAGCAATGTCGAGGCGGGAAGAGCTCGATGCGAAGCGACAAATCGTGCTTCCTTACTACATGAGTAATCAGCACTCTCAAAGTCCTAAAAAGAAAAATCAATCCAAAATATTGAAGCAAAAATGAAGCTGAAAAACTAAGTGATCATTAGTTTCAGAGTACAGCTATATTGTACCGCACTTTTTGACATCGTAAGCAAGATATCTCAATAAATGTTTGTTTATTGAGCGAAAGAGGCGTAATAATTTAAATATCGGGTTTTTATCAACTTGACGCGTACGTTCAGTTTATATTTTATAGTTTTATTTTCGTCGACACAAATTGCGTTTGATATCGGCTTCTACGCTCGGAGGTGGTCTGTTGTATCCGTCGCCAAACGCATGCGGACAAAAACTAGATCATTTTCTTACCTATCATATACACGAGTACCGGTGTCATTGGTGAAGGCCACAAGCGGACCGCGCCAGGAAATCGTCGTAATAAACCCATCCTTGTCTTTACCAGTAAATAGAACCTGAAAATAACCACGTTAAATAACAAAATATAGTCGATTTCGAATAAAGAATCAATTTGCGCCATTTCGATCCATTTCTTATTCCTCCCACGAGTGCGCAACTCAAATCGTTAAATAAGTTCAAATGCTAAAACGTCATGGGTACAAAGATTGCTTTGGACATTTACTGTTCTCAGATTTAAGATAACCAGCTTCAAATCTCGCGCGCAGTTTTTGTTATCAGTACATCACCAAAAAGGAAGGAATCAATTTCGACGAAAAAGGATCTGTGGCTAGTGTAAACGAGCTGTATCATAAAATCGACACAAAATTAGATAACTGACCGTTTGTTTATCACTGTTAAAAAAGGTGCGCTCGTGCAAGGTCAACGTTCGATCGCCAGTGGCGAACTGCTGGCCCGAGTTGCTTTTTGAAAAGTCGTTCGCAATCGCGACTGATCGAATTGGACGATTCATCGATAAAACCTGAAATTCAGGGAATACAATGTTTGTCTTTTTGATTCTCTGATCCGATTACCATCAGATTATCGATTATTTTCAAGTTCTATCGAGAACAACGATCCCACACAATTTCACATTAGATGTATTGCATATTATTACTATGCATCGATCGCTTACCTGATTATATTCGGCGCTGGCGAGACCGAAGATGATCACTTTACCATCATTGGAACAGCTGATGAGATAATCGCCCGAACCATCGATGCTTATCTGATTCACGGCGGCCGTGTGCTGATTCAGAGACTGCAACAACACACCTTTCATTTCTTTAATATGCTTCAAATTTTTTATTTATCATTTTTAATTTGCCATATTCAAATTCGCTACTCATAATTATTGCAATTTTAGGAATACATTTAGTATAGCAATCGAATAGAGATTACCATACAGGATGGAAAGTAGAAAGTTCAAATTAATTCCTTACGGGTGAATATCTTTTGACAAGAACACAAGAGAAATCAACGCTTCGTGGTCTTATCCATTTTGAGCACTTCTATCGCTTGGCGAAATATAATCAGAAAAGAAGATACTGAGCAAGCTACGGACAAACAAAAAACGATGATATTAGTGATGATGAAAATAACAAAAATAAGAGAATGGAGGATGACGCACTCACTTTCATGGGCAGAACGTTTCCCAAATGATCCATAATGTAGACGCGGCCGCATTGGGTACCGACTGCGAGGAACTTCTCGTGTACGGCCAAACAACTGGCGGCGTCGTGTTCGAAAACCTGAAAATTGCATACTAACGCTTTGAAGTGCGATTTAGACACAATACAGTATACATTTATCAACTCAGCGACATCACTTACACACTTCCTACGCTTTTTCATCACCAAAGGTATAAAGCGTCAGCACAACACTGCGAAAAATTCAGTGGAAATCAGAATTATCGTTGCAGAACCCCAACTCGGCCCGAAATGCATACTGTATGCATGTCATCTTCTACGATCTCTATAGTTCAGTCCTCTCAAGGACGTGAAGAAGTAAAATAAATGACGATAGTGACCACGTGTAAAGAAACGTCGGTTTACTACGAGATCAAATACTAAAGTGAGAATAGTCGTTCGGGAACTATTCAGCCCTCCCAACGACTCATCGAACAGGTCGCATAAAGTTGGCATTGCCGTCAACAGCGACCCAATTCCTTCCCTTCAAGATCCTACGTTATTCAAAACACTAATTACTATATTATTTTCATAACTTCAAAAAACAGTCGCAAAGCAGACAATTCGGAATAAGAGCAAAACACCAAACGGAAGTAAACTAAACGAAAAAATTTTACAAACTTTGATGGTGTCATTAAGGATGCGTTTGTATTTGAATTTCGGTTCGCATAATTCGTCCGAATCGGCCTCCGACGCCCCGTCGTCGATCACCGCGGGCTCCTCCAACTGACCCGCCACCATCTCACGTATCGGCATATTTTCGTGTTGAGACCTGCAACAAGTTTGAATACCACGATTGATAAAAAAATCGTAATTTGCTCCGAATCCTTGTTAAATATGCCATTTCAAAGTTCACTTCGCTAATGATCAGGCGAGTCATAAGTACAAAAAAGCCAACCAAATTTTTAACATTTTCACTGTTACACTACTTCAAAATTTTCCACCTTGAAATTTGATTTCCTGCAAGTTCTCGATACAGTTCAAAGATTAATTGCTTTCTATCTTTGATATTGAACGGCATGGCAAATGGGGCATTACCATAATATGCCAACAACGTTAAGTCCATCACAAATGATTAATAAACGCAATTTGCTGTGGTTCAGTAGCAGCCACTGGCAAAAAAGACAAATATGCATCCATCAATCAAATTCTTTATTGAACAACGATTGTCATTATATATTAGTATGATAAATTATTTAAATACAAAGAAAGTAACAAGTTAATGAAAGTAAACAGCACATAAACATTTCCATAGATGGAATGACGAATATGAATATATATCACACGAAACATCGAAGTCGATATGCACTTTGATTGAGACAATAATAGGCACCTATTCAATTGCACCGCTAAACGAACACCAGCTGGTATGTCCGCTTGATCACGATTGTTTACCTTCATCGGTAGCAAACTTCACGAACGTTATGCAATCAAAATTTTGTACGAGCAAGAGAAACCCCAATTGAATATCGTAAATTTCAGCACAAGGGTTACCTGATTCAGGTTGCTCGGTTCAGGCGCAATCAGACACTCAAAATTCACATTCTCTCATAACGCTTCAAATACCCTGTATTCGGCATCGAAAATATTTATCATAAAATATGAGGTTCTTGGATGTCTTTCACGGCTGTGTTTTAAAATTAGCACGTTTTTGAAGTATGTTTGATGCCAAAAGGTGCGCATATAACAACGATGAAAGCGAAAAACCGCGCATTACTTTGTCACGCACCAAAATATAACACACATATCTCCGATCGAAGTGATCGGAGACATATGTGTACCTCTAAAAGTCATCCACCCCATATCGCTGTTAGTTAAGAAATTCTTGCAAAGTTTATAATATTTTTACTTTAATTTATCAATTTTCGCTCTTATTCGATCAATTTGTAAGTTTAATTTACTGTTAAATATTACTTCAGCTTACAGACAGTATCAACCTTTGCGCCCCATACTCGTTAGAAATGGATAATGCGCACGAAAATAAATCAACGAGATGAAGCATCTGCATTAACACCCGTGATCAAGCTAATCACGTGACACAGGCAGTACTCGGCACGAAAGAATATACCCTAGCTTTTGCAGAATACTGGTAACGTTACGAGCACCATTAATTACTGCGAAATACCAAAAAAGAAGAAATCATTTAAAAAATGCTTGATTCTGCGTCGATGAGCACCGCCTCTTGCATTAATGAAACACATTTTCCGACCGTCAGTCGATTATAAGGGAGTTCAAGCGAGCGTCGCCGCCCGCGATCTTCCGGAATCGCTTGGAGAAGCCGACCGCGAGCCATTTCCGACGGTCGGCGGACGACGGCGACCTGTTGAAGACGAATTCGAAGAATGGGCGCTACCCGGCGGAGGCGACATCAGCCCTCGCGAAGGCACAAGCGGCAAACTTAAACGGATATATTTGCCATCCATCAAATAAAGCAATGATTAAAATATCAATTACACAGAAGATATTTTCAATTCGTACTGCAATTAAAGATTGTCCTCATTAACAAAATATGCGCCATACAGCCAACCTTCATATCGGATCGAAGTAAGCCACGTTTCACGATGTACCATGGAAATGAGTTTAAAATATTAAAAAAACATAACTCCCAGCGCATGGACAGGCTAGACTTTTAGAACAGTCTTTACCGAAGCACTACTGAAAAATTCGCCAGCAATAAAGTAGAAAGCCTTTAACGCGTTCATACTTTTTCCATTTTAATCAAATTAGACATTTACCATATAACTTGCATATTTACTTTATGAATTGGAAAATATCCTTATCAAAGTGTGAATTATATAAATCGAGTCCGGGCTATTGCTTTCAGCGACAATTCATTCTTTCCAAGAGATATAAAGCTATATTGCAAAGGTTACGAACATTTTAGCACCGCATAGATGAACGATTAGGTGGTAGAGATTGCTGAGAGTCTTGGAAAGATCGGCAGTTCGAAGGGAACAGTCGGCTCGCAACTGAGCGACGTTTTTGTTCAAAAGGAAGACACCATATTCGAAAGCCTCGCGATCCTGATTTTTCAGGAACAACGGATATCTGCAAACAAGATAAGTTTGGCACTCACTGCAAAACAAACCGATTCAATCGTATCGCTACATAATAAATATAAGTATTTCCGCTTTACTGTGAAATAAACTATTGTTAACCTAACTTCATCGGTAGCAAAGTTTTTGAGCGTTATTCAGGCAAAATTTGATGAAAAAATCTAACTCGAGCATAACACTAAAAAAGTAAAGCAACAGCAGTAATAATCAACAGAGATCATATTGTCGCGGCGTACGCTTCACCCCACCTGCGTGATAGCGATCTAAATTGTTGCGAAATCTCTAGAGTGATATTTCCCACCACAATATGGCTTTTGAGTTTTGAGTATGGAGAGTTTTGCATAAAAAGTATGTTTAATAAATTATTAATCAAGAAGTATTAAAATAAAGAAATAAGACGCACACGCTGTCCGGGGCGTCAGGGAATTTTGGCCAGGCGACGTCGACGATGGCGGACCTGGAGACGGCATATTTGATCGGATAGCGCAGCGGGATGTCAACCATGCGAGAGATTGCGCAAAGTACGTGGGCAGCATTGCCTAACGCCGCCGAAAGCTCCATTTCATTGTGGCCTGTAAAAGATGAAAACTATCACTATTTAAACTATTAAAAATTACAAATCTCATTACGAACTAATGTAAAATTGTAATAATATAACCATTTAAAATAACGCCAATAAGTCTTAATAATATGTCATGATCGTGAATAAACGACAAAAAAGGTCATATAAAAGCATCTGATTCTAAGGGAAATAAAAGAATGAAACTTCAGCGTCGTCGAAGAAAAAGGCTATACAAACAAATTCAATAATCAGATGATCTCGCGATTTCCTGACATCCTGAAAAAGGCAACTAACCGGCAAGCATATCGCCGTTCGGCAAATGAGTGCCGCAAATGGTGTCCAGTTGGGTACATGGACAAGTCGGTTTGACGGCTTTGTGCGGCTGACCGATTTCTATGCGATAAATTGCTTTCACATCATCCAACATGTGCTTTCGTCTCGAGACCAGCTGAGCTGAACATCGCACCAAATTCTCCCTGAAAAGAGCCCATCTTTCTTTGAAACGCATTTCTTTGAAGCAGAATCTGTCTACTATTCTTTACCGAGATTGAATAAAAATGAATAACTAATTTCAAAAGTGTCGCTCTTATTTTGTTCATATGCAAGAACATATCATTCATACAGTTTGTAGCACTGAATGAATTTTCAAGAGGCGAAACAATTGTAGCGCAACATTCAGCAATCAGATCGTCCCGACGTACACACCTAATAGTACAGTAACAAGCGAACCTTGTAGCAATATAGTTCCTTAGTCGGTCGGCGAGATCGTCGCGCTTTACACCAATGCTATCTTCGAAAGAACGCCGGTCGGCATCTGAAAACAAATAATCAATTATCACATACGAACCAACTCGTGATGGTAAAAAAATCGATTTTCTGGGGAACTTGTATACTTTAAAAAACCATCAGAAAAAACTGATAGTTAGAGAAACATTACCAGCTTGTTCCTTAGTGTAGCGCATCTTTGTAAGCATCATATTCGCGGTGAGAACTCGACGTTTGGCCGTCTCCACATCTTGCTCCAGTTCAAACATCGCCAAGCGACTGGACTGTACGTCGGCCTGCTGAAAAATAATCATTGCTCCGAACATTTGGCTCAGGAATTCAGTTTATAGTCAAATTTTTACGATCAGTACCGCGATATCTCGCTAGACACTGTAGTTGGCAGATGAGCTCACTTTTCGGTGCCTGAACACCGTTTATCACCAAGAATGATGGTCTTTTCTTAGTCTCTACGTGCGTCAATTAAGAGAAAGAAGTGTCATCGACTTTAGCAACAGTTTGCCTTATCCAATCTAAGATTTCTTGCTGTTCATCAGCAAATTTTGACTATAATGTGCTCGTCCAACAGCGCTTATCAATGCATTATGTCGCAATTAATGCAACAAAGATTATGAAAATTATCACATAAATCGTTCCTACTTTTTACAATTAAATTTGATCAAATCAGGTTTAAAAGTAAAGTTAATTGCAAACAGAATCGGTGGTACTTTCATATCCTACCACTCTGTACACCCGTTTTCTTGGATATGTCTTACTTGATCTAAAATTCAACGAAAAAAATAACGGAGCAAAATGCCTATGCGTTAAGTAGAAGAAAATGCACTGATTTCGAACAAAAAATTCACGATACCCGGTCACGACTTCGCTCATCGGTCGATAAATTTGCTTCAATTTCAGCTTTCAATCGAACAACATTTTCCTCTGTTTGCCGCAAAGCTCTGCAAACCGTACGCAATCTGCAAACAGCTATGATCAGTACTTTCACATAATCTGCATCACAGCCACTAATTTTCATGCGGTCAACGTTAGAGCAGCCATGGAAATGCTTTGCTTAAATTCTAATTCTGGTCTTATACTTGATATATAGAAGCTTAATCATCTTTAAAAAGGAGGAATGCATGTGAGTAAGAAAAGATCAAACCTCTGCCAGTCGCCCAAGGAGTAAGAACGCTTCTCCTCATTCTCGTCCATTTTTGATTTAGATCAACAACTTTTTCGCTTTAATCTGTCCATGCATGCAGTCGTTTACACTTTCCCGTCTTTCTTTCTTGACTAAAGGTCGTGCATTCTCGCTTTCTTGGCTTTATATATTTAGTGCAATTTTACGTCTTTTCTTGCGTCGTCCTCTTCTGCAGCACTCCACAAGTAAAAGTGAAGAGACCAAAAACGTTCGAGCCGTCAAATCTTATGACTTTCTGGGCGACTGCTCGTCACCAAGAGCTGCACTGCTGGTTGCAAAATATGAGATTCTCCGTAAATCACGATGACCAATCGCATTTTTCATCCTGTTTTTAATCACGATCGGGAGAAACGTTTCTTACTGTATCATGTGGACTGGTTCGGGACGCAACACACTTTCTATGCCGTTAAACTACGCGACAGTATTGCCACGCACGAGCGCGCTGGCCTAGACGACGCGCGTATCGGACCGAGCACCTCAGAGCAGCGGCGGTTTCAAAATCGCCGTCCGCGCGTCGACCGGCCGGTAATCAGCGCGCCTGTGTCAGAATCGCTTCGCGTCCGAAAAGTGGAGGCTATTTGCAGTTTTGTCGGCCGACGAACACGACTTTGGCGGAATTCGACCAAGACGGTGAGTGTCCTCCGTCGCAGAATTCAATTGCTGGATTGGACTATTGAAACTGTGAACAGACAAGTGGGCGCGCTGCGACTATCGACGGTTGGTTTGGGAGGGGGGGCCATTGGTCGATAAGGGACACTGGTTGCGTCAGAGGGCATTGGTTTTTCTGCAATAAGGCCTATAGTGTGGGCATATCGTGAATTTACTTTCGAGGACGGCTTGAGCCCTGTCATCCGGGCTTAATGCTCGTCGGTTCGTCATTGCTGGAGCATTGTCGTCTCATTTGTCAAAGTTTTGAAGTTTTCAAAGTGTGGCCTTCTTTGAGTTTTTTATTGCCCCTTGAACGAGTTACAGCCTCCACACTCAGTTGTGAAATTGGAACTTCACTTGTGATGGGGTAGCCTTATTGAAACTCGCGCCTCTTTGACCCCTGAGACCTCTATGATTGAGTCTAGCTAAAAACTGGAGAGAACGTTGTGAATTCGAGGCAATGCGACTGACCAAAGGCATCCAAACGACGCAAGATGACGACGACGAACGGAGGAGATGGGGGGAATATGTTGTGTGCTTGGACGAGGATGTCTTCCTCCTTTCCTCCGTCGAAAGGAAGCGATTCTTTCGAACGAACGGACAAGTGGCGAACGGCGACGGATGGACTCGTTGATCAATCCGTGTCGCGTGCGAGCTCCCCACGCAACCGCACTCGAGGATGTCGGTCTCGCTGCCCCCTGTTCTGCTCCCGCCTAGCGCTGAAGTGGACGCACACTTTCGGGCGCGTTGTCGCGGGAACGAAAGAACACTGCCGGACAGTGGTCTGCGCTGCGGTCGGGCGGTTCCCCACGCGGTTGGGTCGGCGCGCCGCGCCGCCCCTCCCACTTCACCGCGGGTCGATTCACTCGTTCATTTCGCCGGCGCTACCGAGTGACGCACCGAAGTGGCAGCGCGACGTTCGTTTGTCCGTCGGCCACTTCGGTTTTACTATTCAGTTCAGTGTCCGGGACGACACTCCAGTCACTCTGGTCACTCTTTTAGCCAGTGATCACCAATCAATTAAGCGATGAGAAAAGCGTTCTTTTCCGACCTTCTATTCACCAGAGCTGGTCGCGTTGCGTAATGTCTATTTTTCGGGTTTTTTTACTTTGGCCAGCTATAGGCAAAACATTTAACTCTCCTTTTTGCGACGCGGCCTCTAAATCTTATCTTTAACGACCGTTTGCGCATAGTTTCGCGCCAGAGGAGACGATTCGATGTGGAGTCGGACACTAAATCTCTCATAATCCTCAATGAACTGTTTTAGGCAAAGTGGGCCGCGCCATCAGCGACAACAGTACTCACTTTATTACTGCTCCACTAAACTGACCGGAGGTGTGGTGGTGTCAACGGCCCGAAGCGACGGTTCCCGTATATCCCTCCGCGTGGCTACGCTATCCTACGCCGTTTTATTAACAATCGCGGAGTGATGCGTCGGCGTCTGGCGATTGATGCGGCCTATTCGAATCAGTCGTAAATTTCGTTACCATACTATATTCTCTGCGTCTCATCGACCGTCAATACGTCATGATCAATCTGGACAACTTATTCGAGAGCTCTATTAGGATAGAAGGATGGCTGCAAGTGTGCGGTGAGTAAAGATTTGCGATACTTTTTCCATCAAACTGAAGTTTTGCGCGATTGGACGCTCCGAAACAGCTGCATTCAAAATTGTGCATTGACCATCAGTCATACCATCCTATTATCGCAGTAGTAGGTGCAAAGTTATCGAGCAATCCTGCTGCTTCACCATTCTCACTAAAGTCGGTGCCTCTCTTGCTCGCTCTTTACATAATGCAGTCACGTGTGACGTGACAATCCCCTTCCCACAAGGGAGGCGCAAAAAAATTATAGATTGCAATGTTGTGGCGTGCGGCTATTGGTTGCTTAATAGGGTTTACATTGTTGCAACCTTTTCTATCTTATTTTACAAAATAGCGCGCGGTGAAGCCAAATTAGTTCCTATATTTTGCGCATGATATTCTAAATTCATTCGTTTCATGGAACGAAAGACAAGGAAGCAGCTATATTGCTGTGAAATATGTATTATCCATGTGTAACTGAAATATTTTCAATCGATCAAGAACAATCAAATCACACACATTAGTGCAAATGAGAATAACCACAGTGAAAGGCGATCACTTTCGCCTGTTCGACCAATTAGCAGCACCGGTCCCCCCACTGAAAGAAGGCCGTGAAGTTGTTCAAAGCATGTTTCGCTTACAACGGTGAGTTGCGAGCATACGCTCTAGAGTTGAGACAACGAACAACGCTCGCAGGCAGTCCATGTTTCAATTGCATACCCCAACATTATAAATATCTCATTAGTACACTTTGACGAATATTGTTCATTACCCTCTGGCCAAGTCGGTGGCTCTCACTTTCTCATGGCCTTGGCGTGCTTTCGCCCATCCTTCGACCATTAATCGAATCAATTTAATTTGACGACGGTCGATCGCTCCGGCACTATTCATTGCCACTGGAGTGCTCATATAATATCCATATGCATTCCTGTTCAAATTTAATCTCGTACTTCACGTGAAATAAGTTTAGCCTTACGCAGAAACAGCGAATAAATTCTTTACGCAATTGAGCCTTTCCCTTCGGCTTCAGCAAATCTTTCTGCCCACGGTCACGATGATGTGCTGCATTCCTCTTTATCTCTCTTATTTCCTACAACAGCTGTCTTATAGTTGATCTTGCAGTGAGTCCAACAGTATTCCTATCGGAACCACGGCGAACGCATTAGTAAATCAGTAATCAACAGAGGCAGGCCTTTAGGCATATTGTTCATGGTCATTGACCGCTGTGATGTTCCTTTCCTCTATTCACAAACTCGTACATCGACCTTGCGCTCATAATATCAATGTCATCGTCGCGTTAACACATGTCTGGTCGTTTTGTCTTTGCTGTCTGGTCCTGTTACACGCGAACGAATGAGATATTCTTTCTTCGCGACGCGCAAGAATTACGATGGACAATAATTACTACTGCAAGAAAAAACTCGCAGTCTCTCATCGTCCAGGAATTTTATTGCCACTTTCCGCGTCTTTCGACTGTCATAGTTCGACTCCGAATGTGATCAGTTTGCGATTTGCGAATCGATTGAGCAGAAAAACTTAAATTTCCTGTGACGAGCGTTTGATTCCATCATTTTTGTCTACTTTAACTAAGATTGACAAGATAGAGTTTATTTGGGAACAAAATCATTTATATAACGCGACTGGACAGATTCAGACACGCTTGTGCTGAGGGGGATGACAAAAAAAGGATCCAAATTTGGGCGTTTTCCGACAAAACAATACGGCTGTTGTCTGCTGCTCACAACTGTATGAGCGTCGGTAGCGCTCCCAGGAGACACTGCGATATGATCGAACGATGTAGAACTTACCTCCATTTTTTTGCGTGGCGTATAACATTGTATGGGACACCGACAGCAGCACGCGCCCAAAAAAATACCACTCGGCCCTACTTCTGTCGTCTCTGCGTGTCCTGGGACCTATTTCAGAACACTGTTGCAATTACAGAATTGCTGACGCGGAACTGTATGCATTGCGATTGGTCAGGAAACTGGAAAGAAACCTGAAAATGACCGCGCATGGAGTTCCTTCATTTCGTGATTCTGCAATTGCAGTAGTTTTATGAGAGAGACCATTGATTATTCCTCGGGCTGTCCATCTATTTCTCTTAGTTACAACGCCAGACGGCGGGAAACGAAGGAAATGCTGGAGCGAGAGAAACATGTGTTCCGCCCACGCATGCACCAAGGACGGGCCGGCGTGCGCGCATGGACGCACAAGAACGGCCGGCGAGAATTCTAAACATTCTCATCCGTGCACAGGGCGGTCCGACGGGCGTTTGTTTGCGAACGACCGCCGGGGCGGTCACTATCGATCTGAGGAGCACAAGTCGCTAGTCGGTCAGCAAACAGTTTATTGCAAGATACAAATGAATGTACCGAGTACACAGGGTACAGCAGTGGAATCTTTTTCGCCACTAAAAGGGAAGTCTGTCTCCAGAAATTTCGGTTTGTCTAAAATGTAAAACAGATGCATGAAATTTTTCTAGATTGTGCACGGTTATACTTGTTTAAAACTGAAATAATCCTGCGCAATCAGAAAGATTTTTGTATTAACTGTAGTGTTTCAAGGGAAAATTCTGTTCGTCTCATAGTGGGAGAAATATACCGTCAAATTTTGTTTACTGCGCAAGACAAGCTGACTGCGAATGTGATCGCTTCGGATTATAATAAACTGACCGTTGCGCAGCCTTGCCACGCGCACGTAATAAAAAATTGACGACACATTCTCCACGGGTGGGGCTGGCCGAGTTCCCTTTTGAATATGATATTAAAGGTCGCGGTATGGTTTTTATTTCACTTTGACAGGAAGACAGCGTGGGATGCAAAAAAGATTAACTCATAGCCGATGATCACTGGAAATATGTCGCTTTTAGAAAATACATTTAGTCCTAAAGCGTCGGCAGATTGAAAGTGTCGACACAATGATTGCGTCTTTTGTGTTCGACACCACAAATTTGTCCATCAGAAAGGATGCGTCGCTTTATTTATGTGGGCGCCTTAGTAATGCACGAACGAGAATGCACGAGTAAAACGCGAATAGGGACGTGAAAAATCTGCGAAAAGACTGAACATTTTTTAAACTTTTCGCGAAACTTAGAAACAGATTGTCGTTTTCGCTAATTGAAACAAATGACTAATATTTCTCACGAAAATTAAGATTTGTTTATAGCGTCGTATGGCTATCTTACTTGTAAATGTACGTATTTGTACGCGGGCAGCAAAATTCTGGCTTGTCCTAGACTTAAGACGGTCCTCAAATCTTTCGATAAGGTACTCAAAAAATCAGCCAAAGCGATAAATAATTGTTCAGGAGATGAAATTAACTTATTTCCTCAAGGTACAGTTATCTCTCTAATAGTACAACGTGGCAGCGGTCAATTGATCAAATACGGCGTGTCCCACTCTATTAATTCAGTGTATTTGATCGCGCTCAAATGTCAATTATGTTTGCATCCATCCATTTAATGCACCTGCATCTGATTAAAGCGTCTCTAAGCGCGGTTCTATTGAATGGGCGGCTTTATATAAAGCAAGTTTTTTCATAGCTCTTTGAACTTGAAATTCGAATGAACAATATAGAAAATAGCTGTAATCATTTGTTCTCGTGGGGTGGATAGGTCGGCGCCAGGGGTGTTTGTTAGCAAACGACCGATGAAGGGGGGGACAGTATCGCCGCCCGTCTCGTGTCCACCGGATCCGATACGGCTCTTCGGCCGGCGAGCGGCGAGACAGCAGGGCGGCCGAGGAGCAGACGGGTGCGCCACCTGGTTTGTTTTCGCTGCTGACCAGCGGATACAGCGGACCGCCTCGATGCTGCGGCGGAGGGACGGCCCCGTAAGAGCAGCCTTGTCCGATCATAGATTGCTTATATTGGCGCGGTGATAACTTTTGGGCACCGCGACGCCAAAAATCCGCTACAAATAATACACAGAATATTCTCCACCGTGGAATATGCCTCTCTGTCCCTCAGTTTCAAATCCCGACCCTCTTTCTGCACTTGTGAACTAGCCAATCGATCCATGTCTTTTCTTCTTTAGGTTTATGCATTAGCCATACTAAATTTTATGAAAAAGTCCGACGTGACTCATACCGGATAGTTCATGTACTTTGAAATAGTCGAACACCAACCACTGACAGCAACTCCTGACCAGACTGATCGTCAATCAGTCGCTCAGTATGCCTATTAGTTATCATTCTGCGGCTAAGCTTGAAAGATTTTCGATGGCTTATTAGGTGACAGTTGTCACATCGTCTTCTTTCATCATGCACTCACAAATACCGTCAACAATTTCCAATCGTCGATGTCTGACCCAGTTTCCATAATGCACCTGGTTGTTGTTTTCGCCGCTGACCACCGCCCACAACTTTGCTGAAGAAGGGATCCAGCGGCTGTTTAGTGTGACCTTCCATGAGCAATTTCTTGCGCGACATTGTGCACTCGCAATGAAAGTTGAATTGTTCGTCGATTACTAATCGCATTTCTGTCGATTTGGATACCGTTTGTCGAAATGTCCGCCACATTCTCAGCACAAATACTACTCAACGTGGATCGTACCACAAACATTTAAGATCACACTCTCAATTTCCGCTTATTTGATAACTCCTGAGAGAGTAGCGCGCGATTTTGGGAATATCTGCGCGATATTCAGGTTGTCCAGCTGACGTCATCGCTCACTTTTATGTAGCTTCTATTCGCTTATTCCTATTGTAGTCAGATCCAATTTCCGATGACGTCTGCCTTTCCGCTGGTCTGTGCGATCATAAAAAAGTCGCAGTTTAACTCCATCAATTATCACATCGTTTCTGCTGCCCTCTGTCGGGTATTCTCGGACGTCTGCTGGCTGCTGGTGCCGTAAAACATTCAGCCGGCCTACATTAGTTATCGCGTCTGTTTTCGCAAAGGCCGATGGTCGGCAACTTCTGTTCCGCTCGTAAAACATTCACTCAATGTCCATTCGTTATCGCGCGCTGCGTCCACTCGTCTCCGGCGGGGCGAGGGGAAGTTCGCGGCTTCCCGCGCGATTCTGACCGACGCCTTCAATCGCTAACCGCCGGCCGTCTCTCGTTAGTGATCCGTTGGCGCACCGATAAACACGTCGGAAGGGGGCGGTGGTAAACACCTCTACGAGGGCGCGACCATCTGTGAGCAACATCCGGTGGAAATCCCCCAAATGTCGCCATCTCTGCCAACCTCAAAAGTAAGAAAGAGACCAGAGAGGGAACTACAACTTCCATGGATTCTGTCGAGTCCAGACTCAAAAATGAAAGGACTACTTTCAAATACCCTCACGCATCTGATATCTTTATGAAGGAAACTCTCATATTATACAGCGCTATCTCGAAGGGAAAGGCTGAATTTTTTGAGAGATAGGAAAATACTATTGTATCCCACCAGCCAGTGTTGTCAATAATACAACCAAAACAAATAATTTGACTATGAGTAAAGCAGATTACTGAAATGTAAAATTTGGGACAAAACGGATTAACGTCATGTTGTATTCGCGTTATCATTTCTCAGTGAATCACCACTGTCCAAAGGAGCGATGCTGTGAGGTGTCGTAGCCTCCTGGGAGCCGAAATCTGATGGCCCTCTGTGACCGACCGCTATTTGTCCCGAGCCGGCCTGTGATCCCGCGGCAGCAGGGGCGGTTTACGCGCCCTATTATGAACGGAAACTGGATTGATTGTTTTGGTCATTGTGTGTGGCCCGTGTTCATAGCCATATGCCCTGGACCGAGGGCAAACAATCGTTTGAATACGAATGAGTATTCGTCTTTGCGTCTCTCTGCCCGTTTCTTCAACAGCGCGCTATTTTTGAGGGAGGATAACACTATTCTTTAAACGACCTACAGTGCACAGCCATTGCAAGGAACAAAACTGGACTCGGGCGACTCAGATAGTTCCAACTCTGGACGTGTGTCTATCGAAACAATATATTTCTGAAAAGAAATTTATTTTGCATTGCAGTTTTTGGATCGTCGTTTAGTGGACATACGAGTATTTGATAACTTATAGGTATAATGCATTATCCCCTTACATCGCAACTGACCGATGGCCGCAACTGCAACTCCAATAGAAGCAAAAGCCCTATGAATTATGCGCTGGTTGAATGATACAATTAGCCCATGTGCTAGCGCGCAATGAATCAGAATTTGGTTGAACAGCTGAGTAGGGCGATTTCAAAAATAATCCTCCCCCTGAGGTCAATTACCGACAGCTGAAGGGAAGGCTTTAAGGATTCATATTGAAGCACGCGGCATGCCGCATGTAAGAGATGCGTGTGTTTTTGAAAAACGCCGTTCACTTCTTTCTGGTTAAAAAAAAACTCATCGGGACAAGAGAGCTAATTCATTGGGAGGCGGCTTATTTTCGAGACAACCGGGCAAGACTTTTTCCTCATTCATCTTGTGTTTTAACTGCAAGCATCAAAACATCTTCGCGACGAGTTTTTCTCGCAATACTCGGCTGGTTTTTTGCGCTGCTTACGTGCGAGTTATTCGCCGAATGTCAACATATGTGAAGTGATGCGACACTCGCGCCTGAGCGGCGCATCAATGACCGCGTGCAGGCTTTAAGTGACCGAGCAATACAAATGCAATAGCACACAGCACTTGGACCAGTGTCCAGTCGATGGATGAGGCTCGCTGATCTGCGGTTATTCGGCGTCTATCGATCGCAATCTAGTCCTCTGCCCCAACTTCTCCACCTAAGTTTAAACGACGACCAATGAAGGGGCTGGTTCGCTGCTCAACTGCCACAGACTAACCTATCCTCATTGATTAATGGAGCGCACAAAAAACACGTTTTGTACACTAGCAAACTCGTTGACCAGTCGCCTCTCTTCGCTACGTTGGCGCCACAAGATGCATAGGTTCACACCTTTACATTAAGCTCTGCATTTGTTTCGTAGCCGACACCTGCACAATAGTAGTGCGCGGCCATAAAACATCGCGGTATTTGACGCTGAGCCGTGCGCCAATATCTCAGCCTCATTCTAATGCGGCCGCAACAATTCCATCAACGTCATTCGCGTTCAACCACTTCAATTGTGCTTTTGATGGGTGTTTGCCCTTTAGGTGGTTCTTTCAACAACACATTATGGCGGAGAATTTATGTTGCAATTCCTGCTCTAAAGAGATTCATTTCCAATGGAATCGTTGCAAGAGGGACCATATCGGTTACAATTGGAGATCCGTTGAGAAATCAGTTCATATGCTGATAGCGATGCATTGACGTCTTGAGCGTAGGGGGTTCGAAGGGCGAAGTGGAGGCGTCCTCAGGACTTCTAGTCTCCCGCCTCTTCCCAGGGGCATCCATTTCCGTACATTGGAAGCCACTTCGTCTCTCGGTGGTCCAGTATATTTGTCCTCGGTCTCCGAGTCTCATTATCCGATCGTGTAAACGGCGTTCATATTGTAATCGGCGCTGAATAAAGATAGCGATGCGACCCGGGCCTTCTAATCCAGGACTTCATACAGACTTGAGCAAATATGGGCTCCGAGTATGAGATACGTTCTCGATACCGGATATCTTGCGAACGTATTAGTTGAGGGTAGGTAATGTGTTTGTGTCGAGTAAAGAGATTTTTGAAGCGAAGCGGCAACTCTGTCCTAATCGAGAAAATTTTCATGGGCTCAGTCATCGAACTCCTTGCCACGTCTGTACTTACAAGAGTCCTGTGGAGGATAGGGGATGATACTAGAGTATTGAAGAGCCCTCCCATTAACTTGTAACAACCACGGCAAATATATTATTATTGAATGCAGCGTAGCTTAAATATGATATTTTTCAGAATCGCCAGTGTCTCAAATGGCCCGCCCTGCCAACGATTCCGAAACGATGTTCGTCCCTTGGCACTACGGCTACTGCGTGGCGAGAAACGACGAACAATCGCTGATCTGCTACAAGACGGAACAGGTTCGCAGATCTCCTTTATTTCCTTGTTTTCTCAGCGAACAGGCGATCTTGCTCAGAGCGCGTAACTAATGTGGATTTCTTCGAATAGGGAAGAACTGCACGTGCATCCGCAACTTTATGATAATGAAAAGGATTATCAGGCGAGGCACCATAGTGTGCATATGAAAACCTAGATTTTCAGGAAATTTTAAAGAAATTTTAGAATCAGTTGTACTTTTATCCGCGCAGTCCGCTCTCCTCTCACAAGGTATCAGCTCCTCAACCGTCTCATGCTCGCAACAGCCGCCGACCATGAACAGGTCTTAATATCTGAGAGACCATCGCGGAAACTTTCTTTCATAAACCGCTTACGCCCCCATAGTCCAACGATGACTCGCAGCGTGACGCTTCAATTTGCCACGCACGTCTTTTACATACGATGCGTGACAAAGCGGGGCCGATATGCGGCGGGATGGGGTTAGCCGATTATACGCAACGAGTTTTTACAACTGTAATGNGCCACGCACGTCTTTTACTTACGATGCGTGACAAAGCGGGGCCGATATGCGGCGGGATGGGGTTAGCCGATTATACGCAACGAGTTTTTACAACTGTAAGTGCCATCGTTATCGGCCCGGGTGTTATGAAGAGGGTGATGGGTTGGATGGTGGGGGGAAAGAGATGGAGGGACTATGAAGAATTTCGTCCGTTTTCGAAAGACGAATCGCATTTTGCCCCACAGTAAGGTCGGGATTTTATTTCACGATGTGATACTATGCGCTAATCTCAACAATTACCAAGTAATTTTTGGCAATTGCATGAACCGTACCGCAATGCCAAGTGAGGCATAAATTTCGCCCTATAGGGCCTCCAATTTTACTCTCATCTGATGGATGCGCATCAAAGACTCAAAGCCTCAGTTTATCCAGTGTAGATGTCAAGTTTTGTCGTTACGCGGAGAATAAAAATGCTCCTTCTTTACTCTAGAAACAATTACATCTATAAAGCCAAGCATAATTTAGGACCAGAAAGCCCATATCTGAGCTTATTCACTGCTTTGACAAAATTGTCAACTTTTGCTTCAAATGATAATGTGACTTTGCTCGGGATGTCATATTTTTCGCAAGCAGAGTTCGCGAGAGGATATGAAATCTTCACGCGAATGACCTGCGATATGGTCAGAGTTTGCAATGGTCGAATGATGAAGAGTAAAGACCACGCAGGTAGAGATTATAAAATTACTTGAGAGAACTAAAGAATTGAGTGAGTTCATTAGCAGAATGGCATCAACAGATGAGGACGTACATGCAAAAAACGCATTTCATATGAAAAATTAAATCAGTTCTATCGCTCAAAATAATTCGTAGCCATTTATCAATGACGTCATTTAATGCGAGGAAAACATTTGGTATAGCAATACACGAGATGGCATGACTAGTGCGGATGATGCGAAGGTTTAATCTTTCAATCAGAGTCTCAAGGTAATCTCTCAGTCACTGCTTCTACCTGGAGCACGGTCAGTTCCGTTAGAGGCGCAGGTCGGCTATTAGTTTGTCCGTCCACCGCACTAGGCATCTTCTCGTGAAGGAAGATTTTGAATTTTACGATAAAATAAGTTTTAAACTTGTCATTTGTACCGGATATGATCACTGGCAGTAGGGGGACGCGTTGCTTTCCACGTGGGGCCTATCTCACTGAAGTTCGCCATTGATATTTGAGCTTAGATTTCGGCTGATGAGTCTCAGCAAAATAGACTCTGGACGTATGACTATCGTAACCGATATTTGCGCGGAAAAATCGAAAAAAAGCTGAGCGTGTTTGGCCGCTTTTATAATTTGTATGGGTTAAGATTGAGTTGTGGTCGCCTAGAAGGGAATGATGTCCTCGCCGTCGACTCGGAACCCTTCTTGATTTGTTGCCCAGGTGCACAAGGATTGCCCACTTCTGTAGCTTGCGATTTGTGACTCGCCCGGTAACTTGGGATATCCATTGATAATACCAATTGTGGCATTCGACACCACGCGAATATCAATCAAAAATACCGATAGCCATTACACCGAAATTCGCATACTGTAGGATACAAACCGTTGGCAGTACCGGTTGTACACGCCGAAAATGTACTTGCGGGATGAACGCGGTGTTTGCCATATTTTTGAAAGTTGAGACGGCGTCATTAACGACAGATGAGACTTACAAAGGTGCTTTCAATCGCCTTCCGAGGCGCGTAGCGGCACGAGGTACGCATCGTAGCGTCGGCGGCCATTCAAGTGTTGACAAGACCGACCTCCCCCTACGCCGCCCCGGGGAAAGCCAAGGCCATATCCATTCGTTGTACCATTATGCGCCGCCTCCTAAGGGAGAATCCATTCATTCTAATCATCGCGGTCGGCACACGACCCCCGCTGACTGCGCAACAACGGACAGAGGGGAAGGCAAGGGAGGGATGTCGTTTTTTCGCCCGGAAATCACGCATTTCCGATTCTCGTTCCATCTATCCCTCGCCCATCATCGCGTTTGGCTATTTTTCATGGCCATTTGAGAAGAAATTGATCAGGGGAACGTAGATTGGGCGAATATTTCATCGAAAATCATGCCCCAAACATCTCAGATGCAACAACGCTTTCTGCACCCATCTACATGATTCCTAGCGGAATAGAACAGGACAACAAACTGATGAGCTTGTACGCAAACGTATCGGGAAATTACGACGGCACCATTAGTTAGAGAGGAGACAAATATGAATTTAAAATTTCCCGTAAAATAGAGAAGAACAGATTACGGTAGTTATGGCAACGCGCCAGCAAATATAACTCGCACACGAAAAATCTTATACAAATTTTATATATTTTTTCTATTGTTCAATTATCTGTGAAAAGTCTGTTTGATGTTTTCACAAGCAATAAGGTTTATGTAGTTCGGAATATTTATTTGTTAAGTCGCAGTCCTATCGACTTTGATATTCTGGAAGGCGCGAGAATCAATGTAATTCCTGAATGAATTCCGAGTTCCTACAAGATTCTCTCATACTGTCCAATTATTTCGACTGCTTTCCCGAACGATTCATCTTTCCTCGTCGCCATCTCGGACCCGTCGCGCGGCGATGTCGCCAGTGGATTGAAGAAAAAGTTGTTTCTGCTTGTTTATTTTATTATTATTCTTTTGCGAGAGACGGCTTCGCCTGTTTGAAATGCGGCGTAAAATGGAGTGAATCGAAAGAAGCGAGATGATAATTTAAGGTTGACGAGAGAGATGAGTTATTCATAGACTGTTTAATGATGGCAATTTTTGCGATTAATTGCCAAGAATTTTTACATGTAACCATTTAAAGTATATATTGCATGTTTATTGTGGTAATTGATCGCTCAAATCGTCATCGTCAATATTCGATGTCAGCACAATATGAGCTTCTATGCTCGACTGAAAAATGCCAGATTCATATCGTTCTCTCGGTCGATAGTTCTAATGATTACCATTTATTATTGCGTGGATGATTTCAGGCCTCTAATCGCTCTGGTCGTCATCTGCCTCGTTTGCGCCTGGACGGCGGCTATCGATCTTTCTGGAACCGGTGGAAGCCGATGATGTCGCTGCTTGGTCCTCCTGCGTTGGAGTTCAACCTGATCGAGCAGGATGAGGATGAGGTGCTGGTGGAGATGACGTCATCGCCTCCGGCCGAGACCGTCTCGCTCAACTACGTGTCCGTCATGCACGGTAAGATGGGATTCTTTACTTGGTGTGAGGAAAATCCTTCGGTTTTTGGACGATTG
>NIUQ01002068.1:0-24912 GCA_002796945.1 Plectus sambesii
AAGCGCGATAATGTCGAGCCGAAACAGCTGCGATATTGGACGTTTTTCACTGCCGTTTCTCAAATATTCGGAATACTCATGGTCTTCTTTACCGGTAAAATTTTTTTCTTATAGTTCCATTTATATTTCGCGTAGAAAGAAATTTTGTTAGGTTGAAAGAGTAAAGGTTGGTGCATGAAAATCAGGAAATGATAATATTATCTGGAGGGTGAAAACGTACAATGCTCACATACGAAAAATTTTGTCTTCTTTTTGACAAAGAAATTGTTGAAAGGTTTCAGGCTACTGGAATGCAACGTGGAATGGAGGGTACACTTGGGGGCCGAACGTTCTTTATCCGAACGGCAGTATCGCATTGCACACTCACGATCATCACTATCACGGCACGTTCATGACCGTCGGTCTCGTTTTCATGCAAGGCGAAGGTAGAGCATGCTACACTAATCTAAATGATAAGNGGCACGTTCATGACCGTCGGTCTCGTTTTCATGCAAGGCGAAGGTAGAGCATGCTACACTAATCTAAATGATGAGAGTAGAATTCAAGCTCACTATTTAAAACCATTTAAAAATTATTCAAGTGATCACTGGTATTGTTTGAAATAGTCTCTAGCAAGTAGCAAAATGGATTTAAATTTTAACAATCATGGTTGATCGAATATATTTCGGGTAATGCAAGAAGTTAATATTGATAGTAGCGTAAATGTAACGCAATCAATCCTAGCTCAGCCGGAACTCGTTCTTATTTGATGCGAATCGCTAAAGATAATTCGTCTCTTCCTTACACAAAGGAAACGATATGATTCCCCATCCCTCTTGGGACCGTTTTCATAAAACTGTTGAGAACTGAGAAGTGAGAAACTGAAATTTCTCAGACTCCAGTGACTGAGCTTTATCGAAATAGACCCCTAACGTTCAACTATAGTCTTCAGCGAGTATCAACTTTTTCAACATATCTATTTGCTTCTTAACACCAATATACTCTCGCTGTCATCGCGTTGAAACATTATTTCATCAATATTTATTTAACAGCAATTCTTGTTTACCGACTGCTGCGGCATGAAAACAAGGCGTTCTCGAAGACAATACATGCTATTTTCCACGGATTGACGTTTCTGCTCTTCATTACGGGCTTGGCACACATCATCCAGAGCAAGAACAACCAGGATGTTCCGAGGCATTTTTACACCGCTCACAGCTGGGTTGGCCTAATGGTTATGATCGCATTCATACTACAGGTTCGCACAGTAGAGATCTGTGACTGTTGCATAAAACAGTTGAATGCTAAGAATTCAACATTGAGTCTCAATGCTGCTTCATCGTCGCTACTTCATCATATGAGAAAGGGATGCGCAGGCGGAATCGGAACTCAATTTCTCAATTCTCAACTTTCGTGTAAAACAGGCCCGTGGGTTTGGTGCATTCATTTCATATAACTTCTGCTGTTATTGCAATTGAATATGCGAAAGCAGAAATGCAGTGATTGGATCAAATTTCTCGCGCACTCTACAACTAACCAATCGCCACTGTAAATAGAGTGCCACTCAAAAGTACAGCGAAAAAGAAAGTATGGACCATTCCTTGTCGATCGTGAATAAAAGACAGGCGGGCGATGAGTGATGAGAATTGAGGTTCCACGCGCGTTCACATTATGTGACAGTCATCAACTACCGATCACCTATCGTTTATTCGATGATGGCAATGAACATTTTGCGCTAGCTCACGCAGTATTTTTTGTAGTCCTCTAGGGCAGCGGTATATTTGCAATTGCAATAGCTCTTTTAATATAAACTTTGTAAATATTTTCAGTATGTCGCTGGCTTCGTCAACTTTGCCTATCCCAAAACATCTCCCGCCGTTCGAAAATGGTTCATTTCGCAGCATCGCGTATATGGTCTCGTAATCTTCGGCGTCTCTGTCGCTCAAGCATTAATGGGCATTTCTCAAGATCTCTGGATTATAATAATTGGTCAGAGATATAGCGGATTCGGATTGTGAGTTCTTTATTTGGCCTCTTGATGTGCTCTGACTTATATGGTTCTTATTTCTATAATCTTGCATACAATACACTTGAATGTCAATCAAATTTTTCGCAATGCCTTGAACAAATGTCAAGCTGAAATTACTTCATAATTAACCTAACATTGCTAGCATTGTTTGGTTAGAATTATCGTATTTGATGTACAAATTTTATACAACTATTTCAACTGGAACTGTTGCAATGGCAGTTACGGTACGGGAACTGATTAGCCGGTCATTCTACTAGCGTATCTTAAAGCTGTTCTTTCGACTCACAACAGACTGCGCCCACACCTTTAACAATGGAGGGTCGTTATGTTATTTTCGGAAAATATCAAAGTGTCGTGTCACTTAATGAGGTAATCTGCAAGAAGAAGTTGAATGTTGACCACATTTTCAGTTATTTTCAGTAAAGTGTGCTTGCTTAGCTAAACTGCGAAAATGTTATCATTATTCCTTTTAATTGTTATATGTATTTTTCAGATGTTATTCATACTTTGAATGCGCTGGCGGTCAAGGAATTATCTTCAACCTGAACGTTCTATTTATCATCTTTTACGCTGTTAGCGTCGTCTGCCTAGCAACCAGTCCAAAATATGCCCGAGAGAAAACGCTCGATGAATCATGAAGCAATCGCAATAGTATTTGTTGATCACTTGGCAGAAAATGACAATAGCCTTAATATATCGTGTCATAAAACATACTTTTTACTGCGTTTTGTTTGGAGTAAACTCATGTGAAAGCGCCACTCGACACTTCAGCTAGATTTTACAATAGTAGCAGGAGCGCAATTTGCTTCTCCTCAGATTGAAGAGCATATTTTGCTGCTAAATTTGTTGTTATAGGCTCTGTCTGGAGAGCACGCAGAAAGAATTTTTCCTTGGATGAAGCCTTAGATGCTCTTATTTTTGCTAAGCTTCATAGCGTTGTATTGACTGCCATCGCTTTGAGCTTATGCGTGCTTGAGAGTGTGCGGGTCCTGCAACGAAATTGCGCAGTGCTGTATATTTGGATCAGCTGAGTTGACAGAAACATCACGCAACACGATAAAACAAAAGTCAAAGTGGCAGAGGTAAAAAAGAGAAGAAACGTTTCTTACTCTTTTTTCCTCTAAGAAATAGATATTTGATTGAAGAATAAATACAAATATCCCCTATATCTGGTGTGATTTCCAGAGCAGTATCGAAATCAAGTCGAATTTAGGAGAAAGAAAAGAGAGATGCCGGTTGAAACTCGCTCATCGAATCCTGCACGACGACGGTCAGGAGGGGTGTCCAGTGAAAATCGCTCGATAACGACGGTCAGTATCATTTTTTCTACTATGCAACTGCTCTTCTGATTTAGTATATGCTTATTTAGTTTTTATTGTTGCTTTCCGGTCTTCCAGAGTGAAATTCTTACAACCCATCCATTCCTCAGTTAGAGGAAACATATTCATTTTTATTACATGCAGTGGAGGTAGGGTGATAATTTATGGTATAATATGGCTGTGGTCCAGCAAATTTTCTCTACACGTTCTACATTTTCATGTAGCCCTTCAAGTCTATAAAGGTGATCAATAGAGAAACGAGACCTTTAAAGACAATTTCGTATCCGCAAGCAGACAAAGTTCACCACTCTATTTGATGAATCGATTTCCTTCAGAATGACCTCTTTCGGCGTCGATGCATAACTTGAGTCTCTTGGGGGACTTGTCGACGATTTTCCTATTGTAGTTTTGTCAACGCATACTCTTTGATATACTGTTATCATAGAAAATTGCCTTTGATGCCCCGAAATTATCTAATACTGGTAGGAGTGGAAATAATGCGCAGGTACTAATTTTTGCAATATTCGCAACTTGGTCGGTTTGCGTATATTTGAACCTTCGAAATTTTAACTTTAACTATGTACCAACATTTCCACCATTCGTAGAGAAAAAAATTGCGAAAACGAATACCTTCAAATATTTATGCTCGTACAGTATTCATCGTCAATATTTAAGACTCAAGGCTGGTCTAATCAGTGCTGATCCTCTTTAAAATTGAGCGTTTTTGTCATTGACAGTTAGCACGCGGGTCCAAGCGTGGTCGCTGACCTTTGTTATCGTGCGATGGTCCGATCTGAACTTCAGTACTAGCGCAGTCTGCCGTTGTTCTCTTGTCCTATCCTCCGTTCCACCTTCTTATCAAGCTGCTACACGCCAGCACCCTCGCTATTATTGTTGTATATTAAATTATTTGGGCAGTTGTTTGGTTGTATTAGATTGGCCGGAACGTTGCTTTGTTTATTGATCAACAAAAATGAGATTATTTTACTACAATTGCGAAATACCATTTAAGAATATTATCACTATCTTTAACACTAACAGCTTGTCATGGTGATTATATCCTAGATTGAGGTTTCGCGTTTGTTGTAAATTTATAGTATATTTGTTGATAACAAAATAAAGTAACTTTCCGGCCAATCTAATATAGTGGCATTTGATTGTCACTGTTTTATTCATCGGTTATTTTCACTGTAGAAGAAAATTGATGTAGTTTTTTGCTGATTGGACTATGTGAGGAGAGATCTTTTAGGCGCATCTAAAAGTTTCTTTCGGCGTCAAGCGGGAAGTTAAGAATAGTTAATTACCTAATATTGATTTGATTCATTTGCTCCCTAACATAATATTCTTCTTGGATTAAAATTCAGCAAAAACGTGCAGTCTTATTCTTTGCCGTTATCTTTTTCCATAAAAAGTATTCGCGCTGCCGTTTGCTAACATCCAATAACACAAACTAAAAACTGAATGATTAGAATTCAGTTTATTCCATTTAGAAGTGACCGTAGAAGATGATGCAATCAAATTGCGTTTAGCATAATTTCATTTTATTATTATCAAAAAAGATTTTCATACAAAAACCGTGAAACATTAGTCAACATCATAACCACTCTCTCTATCGATAACACATTCTCATCTTTGTGGAAGCTGTTCGATGCGTTGCTTACAGAAATGTGCATCTAAGCCTTTAATTTTCTGCTAAAAGACGTTATTTACACCCTCATTTATAAAAATTTGTCACTCTTGCATTCATTTTGCTACTCATCCATACAATGAGAACGCTTATATGACAAATTTGAATGTTAAGGTGACAAATTAGGATGATTGGCGGTGTATATTATAACTGAATACATACAGATAGAATATGTTTGTTTCAGCGCGCAATGGAAATGGCGAAGAAAGCGACGCTGGCGACATGGAACATGTATGTGCAGCGCGATTGCACGATGAGTCGTGAGCAGCTGCAACGACTCGGCGACCACAAGTATTCCGCCACTGACATCTCGTGGCTAGACGAACTCTGCATGAAAAAGTATGTATTCATCAAAATTCTCACCTATAAAACATTTTACTCGTTCTCTGTATATTTTAATGCTACAACTCGCTAAGAATTTGGATAGAACAGACACTGAATCGGTAATTTAATCGTATACTGTGATCTTTATTAGCTTAGAAATACTTCAGCCCAGAGTGTAGCACAGCGCTGAGTATCGCTGAGAATTACGTAGCGTGATGAAGCGATTATGTTATAGTTCCATTTTTCATTTCTTACACCTTTTACTACGCTATAAGCCACAAAATAATCTCGATGTAAGGGAATATTAGAACTGGGGTGCGAAGAAATTCTCAAGACATGTCCATTTGTGGTTTAAAATTTGCTTATATCTGTCTATGAGCACTAAAATTCGACTTAAATACTGTAGAACAAGCAAAATTGATTGTGGTTTTAGAAAAAGAGAGTAAGATTTGTATTTTTGTCATCATATTGACAGTACTAATTATCCAGCAACCTAAGGACTGTACAAGAGAGGAAGTTTGCTTATGGCTGAGTACCAGATATGAGAGAATATCCCCGATTTTCAATATCATCTTATATTTAGGTTTATTATATATGCCATTTCCACTTGAATAAGAACACAATTAACTACAAAGAGGCCGTTTTGAATGTCAAATCATTACAAAAAATGTCTTCCTTATGAAACGTCTGATTTAATTTATTAAGGGTCCTTTTTTAAGTGGAAATAGTATGTGAAGGTTCATTGTCCACTTCCGTATTCAGATTCTGGGACGCCGTGGTTCAACTGTATCCGCTCTGGTTGGCGCCGAATCTGATCACGTTGGTTGGATTGATCATTAATCTGGCCACGGTCATCATTCTCTCCTTCTTCAGTCTGGACGCCAAGCAGGCGGTGCGATTTTAATCATTTCTTTGAAGCGACATTGAATGCGTCATATTCTTATAGTCAATAATTCTTAGTCAGCAATAGAGAGCCGCAGGGAACATCATAGCACGCTTAGTGTGGACACTAAATTGAGCAATTTTGCTGCCTGGACCACGCTTTTAACCCTAATCTCTACGGGATCAATATTTCATTTTCTTGTTACTAAGAAATGATAAATATATATCGCAACAAAAATGCCTTCCTTTACGATCACCATTTGTGCACTACGCTGCTCCCGGTCGCATTTTCTTGAACTTCAAACAAATATATTGTAATTATAAATATTTTATCGTTGCACGTGGGAACGAGGAGGGAGGAATCGATTTACCTTATCCTTTATTTCGGGATAGATCCCGGCCAAAGAGAAGTGAGCTCACATACATTTTTGGGTAAAAATTGCGTAATGACAGTAAAAGGTGGGGTAAAATGTTTTTGTGCTTTCACCTATCTGGGATTTGAAATATAACCATTGCCGGGTAATTTCGTAACTTTGTCAGCCAGTTTCGTCGATCCACCATTAAGTTTTGTATAGTAAATTTACGTGATTGAATGCATTAGTTTGCAAATTAGAAGATAACGGTTATAAGAATGAATTATTAGCTGACGTTCTAACGCTTATCATTCGAATGGAAAGATGACATTTTGTTTCAGGCGCCAGGGTGGGCATATCTGCTTGCGGCAGTGGGGTTGTTCATGTACCAAACGCTGGACGCAACCGACGGAAAGCAAGCGAGAAGAACGAATTCGGCATCTCCGCTGGGCGAACTGTTTGATCACGGCTGCGATTCCTTGGCGCAAGGTTCCTTTTTTTAGTACTCGAATACAATGAAACCCGGATAAGTGCACATCGATGCGGCAAGAAAATTTTGTGCACATATCCTGGTTGTGCACTTATTCGGATTTCACTGTAGCTTTTTCATTACAGTATATTTGTCTTCTCTTTAGGCCGTGGTTTTACTTTCAAAATAACGCGCGTTTGACGATGTGTTAGGCATCGTACACCATTTTTAGTTTATTAAGAGTATTTCTTCCCTTTTATAGACAACGCTTTCTAAATCAGAGTGGATACTTTTGATATTAATTTGAGATAGGAAAATGTCGTCTTGGAGTTGGACAGTACTATCCTAATTAAAGTAAAATGGTATAATGAAAGGGTCCCACACTTTCTGATCTCACGCTAAAAATGCGATTATTTAGTAACATTATCGAATAATCACAATTATGTTTTTTGTGAGCAGTTTGAATTTGTTAATCTTTTAGCGATAAACAAGCTGTTATCGTGGTGGAAGGAACGGGAACTTGGATTAATTTCTTATTGTATACTTTAGCGAAAGCCTTGCTTAATAATATGTTAGAGAATACCCACGAATTATAATTTTAACTGTAGTATTCAATGTAGAGCGATCCATTATCTGAACAATCTTATAGTATAAAGCGATTGTTTCAGTGTTCGTCTGTATGAACGTGTGCCTGTCAATGCAGCTGGGAGACGCACGTTTCTTCGTGCTACTAATATGCGCATTTGCTGTTATGATGTTCTACTGTGCCCACTGGTCTACCTACTGTACTGGCACTCTTCGATTTGCCAAGTCAGTTTGCTGTTTTATGTCTCTCTTGCAATCGTGCAAGGCGATTTTGTATTGATCAGCACAAAATTGCCTAAATATGTGCATTACATGACTTTGAATACTGCTTTTGCATATTTTCCTCGAAAGTAGCCAAAGTGGGCGCAAATTGCGAACAAGAGCCAATTTCAGAAAACTTATAAGCTAGAAATGTAATTGCATTTCTGAATATCACATTTACATTAGTTCCATGATCCCTAAGCGAAGATTGCTGCATTCTAAAATCGGAAATAAATTTATATGTACACTGAGTTATAGGCGGAAGTTTAAGGTTCTGCAAAACTTTCTATATACTTATCGATATAAAAATTTAAGAAGGATTCTTAACATTTCGACTTGTAGCTGTTGTGCATTTTGGAAGCTTGATTTCATAATATTGATTGTAGATTTGACGTCACGGAGGCGCAAATGTCGGTGATTTCGGTGTTGGTCGCCACTGGCTTGTTTGGTCCTGGATTTTGGTCCGTTCATGTAAGTAAACGCATTCTTAGAACTGAAAATTTTCGATCAGTAAGAAGAAATCTTAGTTTTAATAAGGCACTTTGCCTCGAAAGTCCATAGCACTTCTTTTAATTTATGTACGCGCGTAAAAACTAAGGAAACAACTATCATTTTTAATGAAAAACGGTGTGCAATCACCTAAAAGCGAGCTCATCTTTGCCAACTACGGACCCTTATTTCTTGTTATAAATCGAAAAACTGTAACTATAGCGCTTGATTTTAAGAAAACTTTATTTGTTACATTAGACTCAAACGTATATTTATTCAAAGCATTTTACGTTTGGACATGAAAGAATACTTAAAATGATGTTATTAATAGTATCATGAAATCGGAGTTTGAGTAAGAATTTTTAATTGGCTTGTGGTATGGTATCAGGTTTGTTGACTTCAAAAAATATAAATATTCTCAGTTCTTATTGACAGGTGAATCTGTCCTCTCCACCAGACCTGACGATATGCGTTTTCCTTTAATTGCTTTCAGATTATTATTTTGGCCTACCTTCATTAAATCCAGCATTTGGTCTTTGCACTAAAATTATTGACTAAACAATTTCAAACACTTGCACGTTTGCAAATGAATGTTCTTTAACTGTAAAAATATTTCAGATCTTTGGCATCGCGATGAAATACATTGTTATCACCGCTAGTATGATCATGTCCGTTTGGCAAATCGGCGGTTATCTTCAAGTGATTTTCTACGGCGGTACTGGCAAGAATGGATCTACCGTAGCGGTAAGTTAAAGTACCGTCCGGACGACCCGCAAAAGTCTGAAAATGCAAAGAAAGCCAGTTCGTAGGATGTTCATGTTCGCGTAGTGCAAAAAATTGATATCGATTTATGTTCTCTTAATTGTGTTGTGCGTCAAGTTTTAGTATAAGTTTTAACTGTTTAATTATTCATCATCGTTATGTTTGGTTCAGTGACTATTTATCATCTAGGCCTATTCTACAAAAGAGAAAATAATAACAAAATGGGCGTAGTTCGAAATGATTGACAGTTTTGGGATATACATCTGTGACTTTCCCTTAATCCTTACTTTTTCAGGGTACTTCCGTGATCTTCCCACTGTTTCCTCTCCTGGCGGTCGTCCTTCCGTTCATCATGATCTACAGCAAATCGACGTCGGGCGCCTACGACGATAACATCGTTCTCTACTGCGTTTGCTTCGGATTCGTCGCCGCCAAAGCCACTAATCGATTGGTATGTACTTTCCGCGCCGAACCCAGGCTTATTGCCAAAAGTTTCTGCACTGATAGTTGATTGTGGTGATCCTTTTCGAAATCTAGCCGAAATATGCTCTTATTTGTACCTCCTTGAGACCTTGCGAGTTTATTAACAATGACGATTTCGATTTCGTCAATCTGCGTTCGATTAGCTGTCACTTGTGTAGTCTCCCATTAAACGGCTCTTGGATTACGGCGATTTCACCAGCGTGCCACAAGTTGGCAACTGTGAAAGTTCAGAATAAAGACCTAAGAGATTGAGACTGCACGCAGAAGTATTTGGAGAGTGCGCTTCTGCAACCTGTCCCATCTTCACCATTACCCTAAGGTTCAGTAACCTAAAGTATAATGGCAACGTTCTCCGTTATTCTGTGCTTCAATAAGCTGAGAGACTCCAGACATTCGTGCTTGAACTTTTGAGATAACTTTAAATGAATGAATTCCTGCTATACAATTTTGTTCCGTCTCGCTCTCTACATAAAATACTATCAATGCATTTGTAATAAAATAATTCATAAAATAAGAAGTTTCACAATATCTTTTATATTCATGATTAACATTACCCAAAAAGGCAATGTTAGCCGTTCTTCAAGAGAGAAGTTGTCAGTTTTTGGTTATTGAGTTTTTATCGTTTAGGTGATAGCGCACATGAGCAAGAGCCCGTTGGATTTGTGGGACTGGATCTACCTTGCGCCCATTATGATGATGCTTAACCAGTACTACGACTATTGCGTATCTGAATATTCTCTTCTTTGCGTCGCGACGGTAAGCACTTGCCTTATTTGAAGTTCAGTTCGTGATTAATGATTGAGAGTTTGTCACAGAGTCTGGCTTGACTAATACATATATGGTGTGTTTTTCTGGATCGCGGCTGTGTCGCACTACACCAGTCTATGACATAAATGACTTGAAGGCACAAGCCCTTGAAGAGACATGTAGATCAACACAGACGGATTCAGTATAGGGTTTTAGAAAGGCACACCATATGTTTTATCTCTTTATTAATTTGATAGTAAAAGAAACCGGCTCAAATTATTGGTACAAGCGAAACCGGTTTGAACTAATTCTAATGTATGTTCAATTTATTTGTAATTTTTGCAGCTATTTGCTGGATTTAACCTGCTATTCTACTGCTATATGATCTGCCGGCAGTTCTGCGACTTCCTGCACATCAATTGCTTTACGATACCATCGCCGCCCAAGACGAGATAGCTTGATTATCTGCGGTGTTAAAGGGGTGCCTTCGGTTAAGGGAATTGTGATAAATGAGTTGCTGGAGGAAGGAACTCTTCTTCATATAAGTACGAGTGGAACAGCTGTTCTCTCATAACGCTAGACATGAGGTCCTGCTATTACTTCAAAAATGACACTTGTTGTTTAATATGATAAGCATAATATATTGCCACTTATCATAATTAGTCATTGTTTTCAGTACACTTAATTTCATCATCTTTGACTTCAATTTGAACGCAAAGGTGACGAAACTTTATGCAAGATTGACGAATTATGGGGTAAGTTCTTATATTTTAAGATCATGTCTATACAGTTATACATACATTTATAAAAAATAAAATGCTTAAAATAATCATGTGTTCATTTTATATGAAAATATAGCGCTAAAAAGCAAATATCGTGCTAATATATTAAATAACTTGTGTTATTTCGAAGTATAATAGCGGCCTTTGCGGTGTGAGAGAAGCTGAAAATCCTTAGCGACTAAGGCAACTGGATCAATAATCGAAATTTCTTCGTCAGTAACACGAATATCAAGTTTTGGTCTCGCAACGACGGAGATTTAGTGCGAAATTCAAATTGCGGTTTGGGCAGTGGGCGAGCAGCCTTCTGCTGCCTTAAACTACTATGGCGATGCAGAGAAATGCGATCCGCGATTGTCTTATTTCACAATACAGCCAACTGCTTTTATAACGTCGGTCAAGGGACCGGCCAGAGACCGACGTTATAAAGACAGCGACGTTATAGAGCCAGGCGTTATAAACGCAGTTGACTGTATTCCCTCCCTCATCCGCTGTGCACCCCTTAAACCCGCATTCCTCGTGCACATTTCTTCTATTGATAAGAAGATTTCTTTCCGATATGACTCTGTTTGCTGTGTTTCAGAGATACTACTTTATCGTTGCTTCTGTGGAATTTTCTCGAAATTCAATCGCTTACATTCATAGTTTAGTTTGCGTTCCGCTTCAGTAGGACGCGAATGAGTTTAGGTTTTCGACGCAACTGACCCAAAGTCCTATTTATACTCGCTCGCATATTGTTAGCGTCACGGCGAATTGGCAGAGCAGCATGTCGAGGCATACTGTAGTTTTTGTAGTGTGAACCCGTTCTTTCAATTATTTACATGACAGGCTAATACAGAGATATTCTCATTGCAATTACATCACGATATTAAAACTAATCAAAGTGGGTCTTTTAAAACTTGCTGCACTCGCAACACCCACTCTGAGTGAAGTTATTGATTTATTTGCTTATGAATGATGCGTTAGGCGCTCTGCCAAAGAACTGTGATGTTGACAATAGGACCAAAGTGTCGCAGATCCACCAACTTAGTTAATGCTTTGGCTTAGAGAAATTCCCATATCTAAGACCAAAGCTGAGACTTAAGTGGTGATTTTGCGATATTTAAATGGTCTAAATAATGAGACTGCGGGAATAAGCAAAAACCTATACTTATATACGTCCAACTCCGCCTTCTAAAATTATTAATAATATATTCTCAGTAAAAAATGACTATTGTTTATGATAAATGCGCAAGTGAATGTAATCAGTTGTTGGACTTTTGCAATTTTATTGATATTTTTCGAAAAATTATGAAGTACACAGACATGTAGGCGGGGGAGCGAGTGACGAGGAAGGATTTTAAGTGGCCACCGGTGTGTTGAGTGGATGCATTTCATCGCCGCTTTGGAGAATAGGTTTATAAAAAGGGAAGCGAGAAAGCTCTCTGTCACATAGCCACACAGTTATTGAACACTTGTTTACCATTTCAGTGTCGATAAATCGTGTTCTTGTAGTATTGTACTGTAAATCTTTGCGATATATATCATTTCTGATATACTATGATTGAGTTATGCTGCCACTTTCCTCATTATTATATTTAACCTAGCCTATTGCCTCGCGCTGCGCAAGCTTTTTCGCTTGTAATCGTACCGTATCTTGAAATATTTTGGCAAGGCGCCAGTATATTTTAAAGTACGGTACTTAGTTGTCAAATCAATTGCTACTGTTAGATAAGCTTCCGAAAAGTTCAGTTGTCAGCCTAGGAAGCAAGCCGTCCTGTTGCGACTCTTCTATTGTCGTCCATTTGTTGAAATTATTCGCTTTGTGGGTCTCGTAGTTTTTCACGTTTGCGTGTATTCTTTCATGTTATTTGTTGTGACGCCAGAGATGTTCTATCGAAATAAACAACGGAATGACATTTTAAAGGCACTTTGGTAACGAATTGTAATAGAGGCTGTTGGAGGTAAGTTATACGATGTGGAAAGGGAGACTGACTTAATTTGGGTTTACCGAACAGCAGTTGAGGGCTTGAATTTAGGTGGGACTTTTATGATCGCAATTAAAGCTATAACAAGGTCGCACTAATCCGGATCCCCGCAGAATTTTCCTGACCTCGACCCCGAATTTTGAAATTAATCTCGTCTCCGTTACAGCTCTGACTGCAACGCCCTGAGGGGCGTGCAGGAGTATTATCTTGACAGGATCAAATGTGCTCTGAATCAATGCAACTTCTGCTACCCATTTAGAAATGTTCGTTTTGCACTATGTCCACTAAAGAGGCTTTTTTTGATTAATTTTTGCGTAACTTTAGGTGTCTCTTCAATATGCATTCCGATTGTTAGGTCATTCTGTAGATGGACTGAAAAGCTACGATAAAATCTGGGTAAAAGAATTTCTCTCGCCTTACCCGATTTAATTTGAAAAAATAGTTTCCATATTGTTTGCACGTAAGAAACAATACTATAGAGTTAATGTAAGAGCACAGATAATCAATAATGAATATGCCAGAGGAAAAATCGCCTTGTTTGGTGCCGCCGTCGTTTTCCCCTGATGAATTTGTGGCAAGCTACAAGTATCGCTGACGATAGTAATCGTCCACTGAGCGGTGAGGACGTCACAAAATCTTTTTGCGATTATAGATCGCAGAGAGTATACTTGGACATCATTTTTGATCACTTGAACCATGTAGGAATTACATAGTCCAGCTGTCTGATAGCTTGCATTCATCTGAATGAAATAGTGAAAATGATAATGAGGTCAGTTGGATAAAAACAAACAACTTATTATAAAGCATAAGTGGTCGAGTGGGATAAGAAAGGTGTGCACCACGTAAGAAGTTCAATGTGTACGCAGTGTTGTCTCAGCAAAGCACTCGGCAAGCTCTCAAAAGTAAGACTTAGTCATAGATTTTTACTTCAAGATTACTCAAAATATTTCTCGTACAAGGAATTATTGTTCGATCGAGTATATTGCAATTTACATATAGATTTTTTGCGTTTACGTTCAATCTGATTGCGAATATGCATCTTTTATTTTTAAGCAGTCAGAATATGTACGGTAGCGCAGGGTTAAGTTTGAAGGCGCGCGTTTTCTCAGTCTTATACCAAATTATATACTATAACTTATAGACATTCGGAGTAACCGTCTCACTCATTAAAAAAAACATTTACGTGAGCGCACAAAAACTTCCGCCCGAAAAATTCAAGGAATACTCACGTAGTTGGTAAGTTTCTTAACAATTGTTGTGACATCCGAAGACTGAATTATTGAGTTTTCAATTGTATTGAGTAAGTCAGGATCTTGACAAATATTTCCTGTAATTTTGTCGTAGGTTGCATTTTGATGATTAAATATTCTAAGGAAATGGAGTTCCTAAGCTCTAGAGTGTTCCACAATTACGATTACAACGATTAGTGGAATGAAAAAACTTTATTTTCGATCTTTTCCTTTGCCCTACAGGATGAAACATGGATCGGCAGGTAGAACTGAAACATAATAGCTAGTGATTTTTCGCTAATTAGAATGTTTTAGTTAATAAGTCAGGGTTCAAGCTTTGAGATATGTTTTAAGCTAGTCGGCAAAAATAGTTAAATTATATATATTATACTTTTTTGCTTATAAATATTTACATATGATACGATGCGCGTTCATAAGCTTTCGCTCACCGTAATTCTTTGTTTGCGGATGTACAGCTTCAGTAAGACTTGAATCCAATAACAAACTTTTTCCAGGCACATATGAGGACAGTGGAGTAATCCCTTTTTCATCATTTGCGCAACGACTAGTAAAGCCTACAACACTTATGTACCAACTCGGGTTAGTCGTATACAGGCAAAAATAGTCTTGTGTCGCCATAAAAGTTTCTGTGGCCCAATTCGAGCTTTGTTGAAGCTTGTCAACAATAATTGTAAACTCGGAGGACTTATACATTGAATTACTTGTCAGCTGAAAAAGACAAAGGTAGTTAACATACTGTGATCAGTTTAATCAGGAGTATATATTACAAAAATAAATGGTTATCGATTTTTGGTGTTAATCGAAATACAACAAGCAAAAAATTTAAGCATTATAATTTTGTGCGACAGGGTTAAAATTTGGTGATCGTAATTTATAATTTAAAGAAATTTAAGAACAATAGAGTTCTCTTTCAGTAAATGACTTTTGATGAGCAAATAAATAAATGACAGTAAAGAAGTAATGCAGATTGGAAAGAGGCAGGGATACTGATTGTTCATGACGGGTTTTGAAAATTTTCGACGCATAGCTTATTATTTTTGGTCATATAGTCTGTCATAAAACAGAGATGAATGCTGCATATGGTGTTAATATTTGTTTGTTTGGTCGTACGCAATTTCTGCAAAAAATATTCTAATACTCTCTACCTTTTGCAGAGTGCCTGACTATGATCCGGTTTTCAAACACTTGAGAGTTCGTAGAATACTCCTAACTATGAGATTTAGAAACGAATTAATCTCATTAAAAATTGTCGCCATTCTCTTCCGGTTTCGCTCATATTCATTTGAAACTTGTAAAGAAAAAAGCATGAGTAACAAAAAATTAATAAACTTACAAACGTTCCAATGTGCCAAGCAATTGCTGTTTCATTACTGGAATAAGTGGTGAGGGCGTAACTGATCTCATTTTGTAGATTCTGATCTGGACAGAGTGAATCTAAAAATTAATTGTTGCATCAGATTGATAAAGCTTAAATACTGAGCGACCCATCAGGGAGATCTTCATTTATCTTGTATTTCTCAGAGGCAGAAGTGTTATTAAAATCGGAGAACTGGGGGAAGTAAATTACTAACGTCAAGTAGAGCAGTGCATTAGGAACAGATGTTTGACTGCAAATATCAATGGGGTAATACGCCATGCGCCCTTACGACCTCTTCACTCGTACGAATAAGTATACCGGATTATTATTGTTGGACAGTTGTACCGAAAAATGAACGGTTATCTCGAAGAACCCTCTTTAAAGCGCTCCGGTAACACTTTCTTGGAAACTCTAGGTGAAAGCCACTACTGCATATCACACAAAATAACATCACAAGCCAAAATTCAAACTGATAGGTGTTGTTGTTGTTGTATGTAATGATTTTGTTGTTGTTGTTTGTAATGCTTTTGTTGTAGCTGATGCTGTTGTTGTTGTGCTCGTTGTGGTAGTAGTCGACGTTGTAGTTGTTGCTTTCTGCGTGGTTGTAAGTGTGCCTGATGATATAAAGTATTCGCACACAAAACAGTTTTCAACGTCGGCCGTTTGAATCTGCCAGTTTGATGCCGTTGCTGGTCTCGTAATTTGTGACGAAACGCACCCCTTGGTTTGAAAGTGAGGCTGACCTTAAATGAATGGATTCTTAATTTAGCAGTACAGAAGCAGTCTGAATAGCAAGAGTCAGCCACATTTTTCTCATAGTAATATGTTATCAAAACAACGACGAATACTGAATAATGACATGTTTTACCAGGGCATAATCGAAGTCGCCTAGGTGGAAATGGTCGAGGGTAGAAATGGTTGAGAGAAGAAAACGTCGAGGTGGAAAAGGTCGAAGGGAGAAAAAGTCGAGGATATAATCTTGAGGAAATTAGATATTGAGTGAAAATTTTTGTTGTAGAGAATAATGTCGCGACTTCGCAATTTAGCAAAACTAATCAAAGCTAAGCCGCGTGTTAGTACCTTGCATTTATCATATGCTGCGCTGCATTATAAGTTATTGCCACATTGAGACCAAATAAGCATAACCAAGTAAGCGCGGCAACCGGATATATGGCGGCATATTCAAAAAGATCAAATGTTCCAGCTAACTAACCTGCTCTAGTCAATATATATCTTGCGTGTATTTACTTGCATTCTATTCTATTCTCACAATTCGTGCGATAAACAAAGCTAATTCCTATTTATATTGGATAAGGACAGCGGCAACTTCTGAGTAGTAGACGAATTAAATCAGGAGACCGCGTATTAGGATTGTAAAGCTGACGTTGGTAGTTTTGGCACAGAACTTTAGGCGCCGCTAAGAGAATGTCTTCTATATCGCGAACAATTAGCTGCGAGTTTCCTCTTCCAATGAGAGCCTTGCTTTCGATTGCGCTTCGCTACACTTAACAGCCAATTCAACTACAGGAAGCTAACCTCGACCTTTTTCACCTCGATGTTTCCTTCCCTCGACCTTTTCGTCTATCGACCTTTTCTCACCTCGACTATTTTCACCTCGACCTTTTCCACCCTAATCCTCGAAGTGGCACTGCTGAAGGAGAGGAAGTGGGAGTGGAAAACTCGGCACTAGTTACGATGTAAGATGTCGCACTGTACCACACCACTGGTTAAACTCAGTAAGCAAAGGCATTGCTTTGATTTGAGCGATTGCAATTGATCTCTAGTAGGCATTCTTAAAATTATGTTACAAACCTATTCCACAGAAATTAGACTGATGGATAAATTTAGGTTGACTAATACGATTGATTGTTACATAATTTAACAGTCAATCATATTGAACTTTAACCCTACTGATTTACTTTTTCTGTTTTCACTTTCGGGAATACCTCCGAGAATAGATCTTGAAGCATATAAAGTGAACTCTGCAAAGGGTAAAATCTTTATATTAAAGAGAAATTACCTTGTGTAGCATTAAAATTGTCGTAATCCCATTTTTTCCCATCTGTCCAAGATAAAGTTCCTGCGCCTGCTAAATCATTTCCACCGATCCAAAAGTTTTGCGAATCGCACTTAACACTTGCTGCTGACGCTGTGACAGTTGCTGAAAATCATGTTTATTTTTGAGAGTCGTTGAAATGTGAAGGACAATTTTAGTGGTTTCTTGTTATATTTAATGGAATATGTCAATATAAATACAAAACACATGCTTGTTGGACACTGTTAAGAAAAAAACTTCCGACTTAATACTTTTCCGTGTGCTAAATATGCTTCTTTTCGCTCACTACGCGCAGCTCTAGCGTCATTTGTTTGTGGGTGCATGACTTTCTGAATTGAAGTTGATGGGGTCTTTTAAATATTTGTGTATGTTTTAACAGTGCCTCCTACTTTAGATCACAAGCAAGTGCATTATCACGTTTCAAAATTTTACATTTAAGGATGTCACAGTTAGCAATCTTTTAGAAGACTCTCAAATCACATACCTAGCACATTTAAATTTTCTTCACGCGAATGAATTGATACCAAGTTATTTGCATTAGAAGTGCAGTATCGAGCAGCGTCGAACCATTGTTTTGGAATGCTAACGAAAAGGTAGCATTTGTCAGAGTCACTCAGTGCTCCTTGAAATCCATCAGGACATGTCGCTGAGTAAATGCCACTGGGTATAATTATAAGCAGTAAAAGATGAATTAGAATTTTTCGCGTCATTTCAATGCAGATTTCGTGCGCGCTGAAAATATGTTACATGATAATATTATGGTTCACAAAGAAAACTTGCAAACAGTAGCACAATAGCGTACCCCTCTTACTGATATATGCAAAAGAGTGGAATTTCGTGAAAAAATTGATCTACCTAAAAATAAGATGCACATGCCAATTATTTTACATTTGAAATTGCATCGTTGTTGTGGTGTAGCCGTACTGTTTAATTGATGAGAATTCTGAATGGTCCCATCCTATCCTTCAATCCTTCGCAAACTGCCGAAAAGAATATTAGCTATACCTCGCGCTATTCAAGAGCTACCTAAATTTGTTCCTACTTAAAAATGGTTGCACCTTTCCTATACGTCGTAAACGATATGTTGCTTTCTAAGATCGCTGGGGCCTTAAGGTATCATTCTTCTATAATACCAACTTTCCTTAAGATGCAAATTTTGATATAACAAGCATCCTGCGCTTGCAGTTACGCTTCTTACCACTGGTAGGATTACCGACCTTTGGTTAGAGCAAAAAGAGCTTATTATCCATTAATCTCGCAGTAAAGTATAAATGTAATCAAAGGATGGCGTTGTAGAGTACGCTATAGGCTAATCTCGCTCACAACTTCGTTATCATGTGGGTAAGAAGCGTACGCATCTACGCAAGTTAAAGGTAAGCTTGGTTAGTTATCAATTAACGTCATTGACGTTTTGATCAGAAATTCATCTCAAGCTTTCTTATGATAATATCGAAATCGCTAATATATAAAGTAAAAAATATATCATAAAATGAATCTTGACGTTTGGATATCAATTTTTTATTAACATATGTGGATATTTTCCTAAACTATAAGCACTATACCACCATGTGCAGTGTTCAGACACTATATTTATGGTAAGTTGGTCGATTCATCAATCTGAACATAAATAAGTACGTACATCTTGTGCAGAAGCATAATTCTGAAACTTGATTTGGGAGCAATCTGCCCTTGAAAAAAGAGCTGTACAAAAAACAGCGATTAATAAACATAGAAATAAACATCTTGTGATGCTCCAATCTTTCAAGAATCAGATATCGCTTTACCTCACGAAAAACTGTCGGGAATGTGATGATCTGAGTAAACTGTCCTTACCAAAAGCTTGCACGTGAAAGCTTATGTGCCCGTTCAAATCATCATCTCCGATATCCCTCACATACGAATTTCGATCAACCGGGAAAATATGGGGCAGTACGTACGTGCGCGACACCCGACCGTGGAAACGCAAAAGACCCGTTTGAGCAAAAAAATCTTATTCTTAAAGAATGAGAAAACGGAGAATGAGCATCGTTTTATTACAAAATCAGTGGAATCGTTCTTAAAAAGCACAGGTTTCCCATTGGGAAACCCGCAGGGCGGGAGGCGTGATGAGTAGTCGTTGAATTGCCACCAACTAAAAGTATATGTATGAAATATATTTCAACATTAGACATTTACATTCGTTATTTGAAATTTGCCTTCAAGTCCCATCGATTTACAAATGCACCAGTCCGTTGACTATCGTTTCTCCTCGTGCGAGTTTGTTCTTCTTGTTAGTTTGAATCGAAGAAAATATGTTTTATTTGACGATCGTTCAACTTCAAAAGGAAACTAAAAACTTGAACGAGATAAAAACAATCCATCCAATCCTCTTTTTGCGCATTATAAAAAACGGACTAAGTCAAACGTCCCACGAAAACTGAATCGCACTCGTACTGGTCAAACATGTCACTATGGTGGATGGTGACTGAAGCATGATAAACTGCTGTAACTGCGAGAGCGTATTGAAATACAATTTACTCATGGTCACAAACTGGCAGTCCATCTTTTTAAAATTGCTCCTGATCTGTGTCAACTGCAGTAAGTCATTTTTACAAAACACCAGTGACATTGCTCTTTTATTTGATGGTTCATCAGGTATTTTCATCTAACTGACTGATATGTTTATCTATCAACCATGTACTTTTTGAATAGTGTATTCTTAACATTTAATATTAAAGCTGATAGTCAGACAGAGGCAGAGATGTTGAAATCATTTGCTGTATTTAGTGCTCGTCAAGGAGCATTTATAGTAGGTGAGGTGCAAGTTTCAGGCACCTCTCATAAACGAGCAGACAACATATTGACTTTTTGCGGAAACAATACAAGATACACAATGAAAAGCAGAAAATCTCAGTTGCCTTCACAAACTATCGTTAGTATTATTTCTGTGAATGTTTAATATCTACCAACTCATTTCCTATGCAAGACCTATCTAATTAGTTTTCTAGCAAACTGCCCGACATAAACTTATCACATGGTTACTCTGTGTGACATTAGTGGTACTTGAGATAACCAAATTAAAGGTTTTTACAATCCAATTTCAGGATTTTGAGACACGAATAGTAAACAAACTACGCAATTATTCGTAGACTTCTTACACTTCAATCCCACTGCAACGTGGAGCTTACAAGAAAAGATTTTCCGATTGCTTAAATTTGGTAGCATGAATTCATAGAATTAGTGTGATAGCACATATAAGTAAAATTTTCAGTAATGAACTGGGCAAAGGAGCGAGCGCCTTGTTTGATGCCGTCGTTGTTGTTCCCTGATGACTTTGTGGCGAGCTGCAAGTATCGCTGACAACCGTAATCGTCCACTGGTCGAAGAACAGGAGACAAAATCGTTTTGAATTTAGAGATTTTAAAGAGTATGCTAGGACATCATTTTTGATCACTTGAACAATATAGGTATTGCATAGTCCTGGTTTTCGGTAGTTGGTAATCATCTAAAAGAAAATAGTGGGAATAAAAATAATAGATCAGTTGAGTAAAATGAAATGTCCGACTGTAAGATGAGCTGGAGGTGTGGAGTATGGAAGGCGCAACCCCTTGGGAAGCCCACTTTGGACGCAGAACTGTATCAACAAAGCTCTTGAAAGTAAGACTTGGTCAGCAATTATCACTTACAGATCATTCAAAATTATCCTTGTATGTGACATTGGGTGAGTTTCATATCACATACTTCAGCAAGAGTCGTACTTAACGCAATGATAAAGGATAGGCCTTAAATACGACTTTAGCTAAAGTACGCGATTTGGAATCAGTCCAATATTTATCCATCGAGAACATCCTAGTGACCAAACCAGTTTTTGCGTTTATAATTAATCTGATTGCGAATCTGCGTCCGTTTACTGACGAGTGAGCAAAATATTAAAGGCAGCGCAATATTACATTGGATGGCGCACGTATTGAAAATTTTGAACCAAACGTTGCGCTAGAAATTAGTTATTCTGACTAAGTGTCTTTTTAGTTTAAAATTATACGCTATATGAGAACAAAAAATTCCCATATAAAAAATTCCAAGATAACTCACGTAGTTAGAAAGGGTTTTTGCGACTGATGCAGCATTTAAAGACTGACTTATAGTGCTTTTAATTGTGTTCAGTAAGTCGGGATCTTGGCAAACAAAATCTGCAATTAAATCGGTTAACGTAGAGTGTAGGTTAAATATTCTAATGAAGTTCTCTTCGTGAGGTTTAAAGTACACCACAGATGTGAAAACATAAGAGTGGCATTTAAATACTCCTCAGAATATTGGCGTTGATTGGAGGCAATAACGGAAACGTAAAGTTCGAATTCCGTATTTACAAGATAAAAAGTGATGTATAGTCAGAGGTTAGAATCACTTGCGCGACTGTGACTGACATTTGTCCTGCAGCTATTTTTCGTGGTAGTTAGAAAATTTTAAAACTGCCCCCTTCCACTTCTTCGAAATCAACATGGAGATTCAATGGGAACCACCCACGATATCGTATTGTCAGTCTTTTACTTTGATCTACTGGATGAAATCTGCATCATTAGGGATAACTGAAACACAATGGACAAGAATTTTTTGTTGATTAGTGTTTGTATGTTAATTAAGTAGGGTTCATACCTTAAAATAGTTTAGGTTACCCGCTAGCAATAGTACAGCTAGTAATAATGTTCGAATTGCAGTAAAGAGTTTTTTGTGCTTACCCATAGATAAATATTATGTTAAGCGAATTCAGAAGCTGATTACTTACCATAAATTTTTGCTTGCAGCTGCACAGCTTCAATACCTCCTGAATTTAACGGCAAACGTTTTACAAGGGCTAATGTGGACGACGAGGCACCGCTTTCTTCATCATTTGTGCAATGATTAAAAATGCCTACTATACTTATGTACCAACTTGGATTAGACGTAAAGAGGCATAAATAGTCTTGCACCGCGATAAAATGTTCAGTATTCCAATCGGAACTTTGTTGAAGCTGATCAACGATAATTGTAAATTCAGAGTACTTGTACATTGAATTACTTGAGAGCTGAAAAGGAAAAGTGGCAGTTAGAACTCTGTGATCAGTTTAAATACAGTAGAATTCACTTATAACGGTAATTTTGATCGGTCCCTCAAATACCGGTATAAGTGAATTCCACTGTACAAAAGCATATACGAGAATATATCGTAAAAGTTCCCTAGCGTTTGTCCCGCTGATTCGCAGGATCCGCTTTGTGCTGGTGGGTTTGAACCCGCCATATGAATGCAACAGTAGAATATCCGGTCGGCCATTGCATGCCTGACACCAGGATGTTGGCAGTGTGAAAACTTTTGCAAAAAAACTGCTACGAATCCCCCGACCCACGGAGGAGCACCTTGGTTGGGTGAGGGATCGACATCAGCGGGAATTGAAGCCGCGTCCTTGGGATGGGGAGCGGCGCTTCAGACCACTACGCCATTAGACTCCCTATTACAATGGTATACTGTTATCAATTTTTTTGGTGCTCATCAAAATATATCAATGAAAAATGAAGTATTTCAATTTTATACGTTTATCATCAAAATTGTGAAATGAAATCTTCCACTAAGAAAGCTTGAAAAATTGTATTGTCCTCTTCCAATTAGATAACATTTAACAGCACAGATTGGAAACAGGCAGGTACACTGATCGTTTATGACACATTTTGAAAATTCAAGAAGAATATGTAGCTCATATTTTTGGCCATTTTCATTTGTCTCATACAGAAGATGAATGCTGCATATATTGCTAATATTCGTTTGTCTGGTCGCAAGCAAGTTTCAGAAATATGCTACTGAGCTCAACCTTTACAGAGAGACGCCTGACTATTATCCTGATTTCAAACGCATGAAGGTTGGCCTTACTCTCATCACTATCACATTTATAAACGATTTTTTCGCGAAGAAAAACTTTCCCATTCACCTCATGGGCCTACTAAATAAAACTGTTGCGTTGCTGAATGGCGGAACTGCAGAACTGCAAGCTCGGTAATTCGTCATTTTCTGGTTTTTCCCAGTTACCGTATTTACGGAAGTAATGGTACTCGCGGAAATAGTGGTACATGTACCACTATTTTCCCTTGATAATCTGGAAAATGTTGATCTCAGAGATGTCCGTGACATCAATGATTGTGATTCAGTGGTCTTTTGCAGCTGTGTTTTGAAGTTTCTAACTTGATGCTGTTTTGTTCATCAAAATACCGTTTTCTGAGTCTTAATGACGATAGCATATGTTGCGCAGGAGGTTGAACTAGTAATGGTACACTGTTGAGAGAGGGGTTGAAATAATAGTGGTACACGCGGAAATAGTGGTACAGAGTAGAAAGGCATTGAAACAATAGTGGTACAGTACCACTATTTCCGTAAATACGGTATTTCCGATTTTCGGACCAATCATCACGTTAGCGATTCTGCAATTGCAACAATTTTATATAATAGGCCTGAGGTTTCTTTCATACTTAGAGACGGGCAAAGGTTGTTCTGACCAGTCACTCTCGTTCGGCCGCGCGCCCAGCAAAAACGTGCGTACAAATGTGGTAGTGAAATTACGGTACTGACCGCTAAACGCTAAACGTAAACTTCTAAATTCTCTAAAAAGCATTACAGCAGAGATAGAAATCGTTAAACAACTCGCAGGCTATTTTTATGACATCAGCTTGCCTATGTGCCTTCATTTTCTTCAATAAGGGCTATAATAAGGTGAAAACGACCTGCGCAACACATACGGCTTTTCAGTTTTCTGCAATTTATTAAATAACGACGAATCGAGAGGCTCGGTTCCCTTCAAATTCGAAATCTATGGCATCGATTACCCCTATTTCTCCCTTTTCCGCAACTAATTACATCACTTTACCCCCGCAGTTTTCTGTTTGAACGTTTAGTACGTAAAAGTACCGAAAATTGGGGGTTGCGCGCGCTTAAAGATCTGTAACTTAAGAAAGAGAAAACAGATCAGCCGGTTCCCTACACCACCAGAGAGAGGAAATGCAGGAGAATCTTCTGAATACTCTTATGAATTGATCTGAAGAAATTAGACCGCGCAGTTTTGGCTTTGAAAGCAATTTTAGGGCAACAAAATTTCGGCGTCAGTTTTTTATGCCAAATCTCAACAGAATAGCAAA
>NIUQ01002069.1:0-24802 GCA_002796945.1 Plectus sambesii
AAAGGAGGAATGAATCACTGATAAGGGGGACGAAAGTGAGGGAATCGATCACAAGTCGGTATCGTACCAGCCGCCGCCGCCCTGCTGCTGGCCGCCGGCTGGCGCGTAAATCGGCGCGTTCGTGCGACGCTCACCCGGACCCCAATGGTCGTCGCCCAAGCCGACGGGGTCGTACGCGGCTGAAACGACACGTTTATTAACGATGACAATGAAATCAATCACTACTAATTGATTAACAGCAAAATATTTAATAATAACATTCTACAACAAAATTGTTGACCGATCATGTTTCCCGCCGCGTTAAGCCGACCATACACAATGCATTATGATTCCTGCAGACCCGAAACGGAATATAATAAAAATGGTTTGCGGCGAGGAAGGAGTTGAATTCTTAGCGCATATGCCCTGCGTTAACATAAAATAAAACAATAAATGATAACTTACGGGATTGGTAAATGTCGTTGAAGGGTTCGTCGCCAGGCATGGATTGCATCTCGCCGAGTCCGTCCTGGGCCCAAGCGGCAGAATCGTCGCGGTAGAGGGCGCTATGAATCTCCATGTCCAACTGACGGCGGTATTCGGCGGGTTTGTCCATTTGCAAGTTCTTGAGCACGCCAGAGGCATAGGTGGCTGCAGAGAGAGAAGGGGTTAGTTGAGAGAGAGGGGGGAGGAAAATATTCCTTACAAATGGCCTGGTTGTGCGAACGGAGGAGGTCGGTCAAGATCGGCGTTGGCCCCTCGGCGTCCACCGCTTTGGCACCTTCCGCCGTTTTCGAAATTTCGTACAACAGACCGACTGCCTCGCGCGCTATGTTCTCCACCTCGGAAGCCAACAGCTGAAATGTATCAAAAATTGGAATGGTTTTCCGCATACAGCTTTACTGTGCAAGCATACTTGCTATCTTTCGCTGATATAATAAGAAAAGGTAAAGCTAAAAATTCGCATGTATTTAACGCTTTGACATTCTCAAACAGCGCGTAAAACTTAGGTTTTCATTTGAAAAAATGAGCCGACGATTACGATGTTTATTACTTAATTTGCTCAACTCGGCGAAAATATTCATTATGATCACTATTTTCAGCATTATGTCAATCGATAACCGCAAAATTGCCATCACTGACTGACCTGCACAAGGACTTGGGTGATATTATGGCACTCGGTGATTTGTCGGCAGCACACGGGCTCTTTGGCCAGATGGTGCAGCGCGCTCACGGAGCACTCGATAAGCTCGTTCATCGTGACGCCGTCGGTGATTGGCACATTGCTTCCGCCTTGCTGAAGTCATCAACCAGTTATCGATCGGGACAGTTGAGTGTACATAGTCACAATTTGCCGATCAGTAATAAGAAATCTTAGATTGAATAAGACAAACTGCTTCGAAAGTCGACAGCGCTTTTTCAATTTACGCATGTAACAACCAAGAAATGACTATTATTTTTGGTAAAAAGCGAAGGTCATTACTACCAACTACAGCGCTTGGTTCAATTTCTTGTAACTGATTGAAAAAATGTTGAAAATATAACCGCCTACCATTTGGGTCTCTTTGATCTGCGTGAAGGCGCGAGTAAGGACATCGACGGCTAGGGTGACAACAGTTTGAGGGCCGGAAGCGGAGACGACGCGTTCGTCGCGGAGAGGAACGAGGTTGGATTCGAGCTGGGCGAGGTTGCGGACGAGGCCGAGCGACGCCTTGGCGATGGGGGCGCGCATCTTGGAGAGCAGCTGGAGGACGACGGGAATGCCGTTGTAGACGCGCACATCGGTCTGCGCCTGTTCCGCCATCGCGTGACGCGTCGTCATGTGGCGCAGCGCGCACAACGCCGGCTCCGTCACATCCTCCACTTCCATGTACGCTCCCAACGCACGAATCAGCGCCACAGTTCCTCCGTTCGCGCACAGCGTTTGCTGAAATACACGCGCGTTCAACATCTGCCGCCCAAAATCGCTCATATACTTTGAGAATAAGAAATACTGGTCAGGTAACGACCGTTTGGCTTTTCACTTAAAATTAAGACAGTTCTTTAAAAATAATATTTGTTTAGAAAGAAATTTGCGCTCAAAATAAACCGCCAAGCAATACTTACCTTATTGCGCGCGTTGTTGCACGACAGGTTGGACAGAATGCCGGCGCAGCAGATGACCACTTGGTCGTCAGTGCTGGCCAGCAGACGGGTCAGATGGACGAGCAGGTCGATGACGTTGTCCTCCTTGGTGGCCGCATCGGACAAGTTGCGCAGCGTCCAGAGAATGTTGCGAATTAAGCGCGGAGAGGGGCTGTTCAGGTGCAACTGCAGCGCTTGCATACCTCCTAAAATGTCATTTATAGCAAATTTTTGAAGAGAAAACGGCGGGAGCTCATACTTACGGGAAATATACTGTAAATTATTATACACTGAGCATGACAACCTGGCTACGAATTATGTCAATCTATATTACAATTAGCTTGCCGTTACGCAGGCGTATCATACTCAACTAATAACAAACTGAGGTCGACCCTAAAGCAAGAGGTGACCGCAGTAGCTCCCCAAAAGGTATATAATTAATCAAGTCGCATACCAGCTCCAACAATGGCGGACTTGTTTTGAGGGCAGATGCTGAGAGCCTTGAGGTTGCGCGTGGCGGTGTAGAGGAGCTTCTCGTAGTTGTACGAGCGGACGATGTTGACGAGGCGGGGCGGGCCGCCGCAGGAGAGGAAGACGAGTTTGCTCTCGGGATGTTGGAGGATGAGCGCGTAGGTGCAGTCGGTGACGATGGCGAGGAACTTTTCGTTGGGACGGTCGAGCAACGGCACCATCTTCTCGATGCCGCCACAAGCGCGCGTTTCCGCCTTCGCGTTCTCCTGGTGGAGAATCAGATTGTGAAGGGTGGTGATGGCGTAGTTGACGACGGCCTCGACGGGTGATCTAGAGAGAAATTCATTATGGACACTATTATGATTATTTGGCATCGTTCCAACTCTTGTAACATGATTCCAGTTTTGGCATCATTTCAAATTCTGGCACCGTTCCGAAAATTCAGTACGAAGAGTAAAGTAAAGAAGAGTATGCATACCCGAGCATTCGGACGAGTTCAGGAATGCCGCCGGTACGGAAGATATGCATAAGTCCTTCGCCGTGCTGCGAAATGTGGTAGAGGGCGGCGGCCGCATCGCGCGTCGTCTCCCCGTTGCGCGTGTTGCGCGCCGCGTGCAGCAGCGCCTCGATCAGCTCGGCGTTGCGCATCACAGCCTGGCCAGACGCCTGCCTCTTCGACAACATGTGCACCATCTGGGCCGCATGACCCACGACTACCTGAAAGGACCACATGTTTTTTACCTTTCCACACACTTTCCAAATGTAATTTTTTATACAAATAGCGTGTATATTCCTCGATCATCGGGGCTAATCTGCCGATTTGTACTCACTGTCTTCCGCTCAGAATCAATGATGTAAAATAGAAAGAATTTAATCGAGATCTATTTTATGTTCGGCATAAGCGGCTAGCTACAGAGTGAACTAATGTTTACATAGATCGATTGAGTCATTCAGTCGACCTAAATTCAAACTAGTTAAACTGGTTCCCGCAACAGTTAAAAGAGGATTATATCAAAAATGTTTTAAAAAAATAGAAAACTTACTTCATCCTTATCGGAGAGCAGCTTAATAAGCTCGGGAATGGCCCGGGTGGCGAGTTCAGCGTCATCTTGGTAGTTGATCACTTCGACCACGGCAGTTTTTAGCATTTGACTCGGCTCAGTGAGACGTTGGACGTTGGTCGACTGACCCAAATCGTAAGCGGTCGGCGCCGAGTGCATGTCCGATTCTTCCAACGTCTCTGGAAACATGGCCGAACGTATGCGCTGAGTACGCGTAGCCGCATACTGCTCATTCATTTCTGGAAAAGGAACAATTCGTAGATCACACAGATAGTCATCTAAGCGATAGTGATCGCACCATCCACTTGCTCTTGCGAAAATGGGTAGCCGAATTGCGGATTGTCATAGGCGCTGTGAAGTTCTTCGTGCAAGGCTGTCATCCCGGACATCAGCGACGGCTGCTGAAAATTAGTCGCTATCATTTGTTACAACCCTCCGCTTGAACAAAGCAACGTACAGCGGAATGAGCGGCCGAGTTGACGCCAGAATCCACCATGTAAGTGTTCTGCGCCCACATTTGCACCTTCGATCGCTGCTGGGAAGATGGTTGCTCTTCCTGATAATGCATAGTTCGATCGGTTTTCGATGATATACCTGTGAGAGAGATGAGTAAAAGTCAACTTTACTTACGTCAAACACGAGTCGCGTCCAAGCAGTCGGCACAAAATTTATCAACAATTCGCTTCAATCGCCCTGCATGAATAGCAGTTCCTACTACAGACTGAATCCTTCCTATTCAAATCCTCCGCGACAAAAAGGCACATCCACATCTAAGCAACGTATAAATTTTTCATCTCTCCACAATACACACAGCGCAAGGGAAGTTTATGACACATACAAAGGTTCGAAAGATTCGTTGTCGGTGACTCAGACGCCGCCATGCGCCTTGCAGGTATTTGCCATAGGCGGAAGTGGGCGGCCGACACGCCCGCACGACGGACGGTGCGTCGCGCAAAGTATTACAAGGTCAATAAGAACCATTTTAAGGCCTTATCTACAATAAGCGCGTCGAGACCTTGCATTATACGAACCACTGAACAAGTGCCACTTTCTCTTTTCAAAATTGTCCACGCATATTTACTAAACTTTTCTACAAATCAAAAATTTACTCAAGTAAAGCGAGCACGAATTTGTGGCAGTAAACGCGCTTGAACACACTCACATACAATGTGTCTGTAGAAACGATCGCGATAGCAATGATAAATTGTGTATTTTGTACAAGATAGATGTCATTTCATTGGCGTCGGGCTACCACAGAGTGTGGGCAAGGAAGGAAGTGACGTGACCGAACCATCCAGAATTCTGCTGCTTGGCGTAGTTCTGGTCAACGCGGGCGACGCAACGGGCGGCCGACCGAGGCGACGGCGGCTCATTACCGACGGTCTCAGGAAGATAATCAGGAAGTGCATTGTGGACACGATTTTCCAATTCCAGGGCAGCCGATTCAGACGTCAACTCTATTTCTTCCTGAATTTATAGACTAGTGCTAAGAAAGTGGTCAAATGACGGTGCTCGGGTTCAAACCTCTGTTCCATCATCGTGCTTCTTTATCAGTCGAACTGTCGTCACTTTTGTGTCCAAGATGGCGAGTCCAATCGTCTGCAACAGCGAATAGCTTGCTACGGCTTTAATGGCGATGCAGATGAAGTCAAATTTCAGGGAGGGTCATTGGAAATGGCCCCCCTTTAACGAAAATTCGAAGTCAAAACTTAACAAACCCAATTTCAGTGAGAAACCTTTTTAACGACCAGTCTCATTTACAACGTGAAAATAATCGATAAGATTCGATTATGCAGTGAGTTAATTTCGGAGACGGGAACTGTCAATCAACATTACAGGCCAAAAGATGCGATATATTCAAACAATGAAGAGTAGACGTCGCATTGATAAAAATGTGTGCAGAAAATAACTCGTTACCTCGCTGGTAATGCCAAGTTTGGCCCGAACAATGCAACGCGAAGAGGCGGAATCGAAGTAAATACTGATAACGCCTTTGATCGCCAGCAAAGCCGTTTCGATTGTTTTTCTTGCGCTCTGCAAAGCATTCCATCAAACAAATCTTTTCGTCTCACATCATTAGAATGAATATGTTGAATTGAATGTTGCCCATTCCAATGAACGTTATGTAATTGCTGAATCCTCGGCGAGCCAAGCAAACTCACATCGTTCAGGCTATCCAGCTGAAGAGTGATAGTTCTTGCTTTCGCTCCAGCGATAAAGCGACCTCCTGGTCGAGCGTTTGGACTTGTCTCTTCGATTTTACCGTTTGACCTGTAATAGTTAGACGTGGCTTTTGGAAAGGAAGCACTGAACGAATGAGTAAAATGTATTGTGACCGCTGTAACATAATGAAAAAACTAATGAAGATCTATAAAATCAGTAGATGACAGATTCTGACCTCTAAAACTGTCATTTGATTCTCAGGGCGTCTTTAATTGAGCATCCAAAGCCAATTCAAGTGGCAAAAAACATTTTTAAGAGCAGATATTATTGCAGCCAAAGTAGGTTCATAAACAATGGAGTTCTACAAAATGAATTGCACGGTCAGTACCTGTCGCTATTAACACCGCGCAACTGTCCCTGTTGATTGTCGATTTTGGCCGCTTGTCTGGGGGTGCTGATGCGAGATTCCAAAGATGCTATCAAGTCTTTGGCTTCATGCGATAGATCGCGCGTCTTCAACTTTCCCAAAGCTTGCTCAATTCCAAACGTCTGTCGAACCACTGAGGCATGGTCGTCTTCTTCCGTCAGTAGTAGTAATATCTGAAAATTTACCTTAATAAAATTTATAAATCAGCGTAATTCAGATACTCAGAATGTCATACTCTCGAACAAATAGGCCATGGGAAGATAGAGACTTTGCTCAAATTTAGCATGACTCCAGTTTGAGAAAANGTTGCAGATTGCAGAACCAATGCTTTGAGGCAAATTATCTAATAGAAAAGACCATATCGGACTAAAGTTACCTTGAGCGCGCTGCGCACCACTTCGTACGATTCATCGTCCATTACGTACACCAAAAAGGAACTGAAGCTCGAATCCTAAAACAAACTGCGTTCAGAATATCCAACAATAACAGTCTAAAAATTGCATCCCAGAAATACAGGCACTCATTGGGCTTACCTTCAGCAAATGTGGGCGTCTTGATTTCTCCTGCGCGATTCTCCGATAGGCACTCAATGTGCTTCTGGTAACCTCGTTTACGCTCATGTTTCTTCTTCCTCTGTGCACACCTGTTGTTGACTGGTCAGTGGATCGGATTGCGACGATGCCCCAGACAGACGGCGGGGGTCAATGAGTAGACAATTACGTCGTGTGAGGCCATTCTGATCCGCTTAGCTCAGCCACATTTCTTCCCGCAAATTCAATTCGAACACCGATCCATTCTTAAAACCTGCGCATCAACCGGCGGCTCAAGTAGCCAGAACCGGTTGATTAACAGAGGCAGTTGTAAATCGTTGACGGCCGATGACAATGAGGACGGCGGCGCGTAGAAGAACGCTCGGTCGGCCAGCTGGAACAGGCAGCCTGCCAGCGGCGCCGCTGCGAAATAAGACATGAGTAAACATGAGAGGCGAAAAACCGGCCGCTTCTCCACCCGCGCGCCTTCGTTGTTGTCTCCTGGTGCTCTGCCCGACCACAGATATCTGTCCTCATTGTTGACGCTCAAGAAGACTGCGGCGCAATAGGCCATGCTGTGCAGCGCCATGCAGTCGCTGCCCGCGGCCATAGGTCGCTGCTGCCGATGGCCTCGCTCTACCATCGCCCTAATATTGGGCGGCTGCTTTCTGACTCTTTCCGGCTGCATCATGTTTTGGTATATTAAGATGCGGCAAGTTACCACTACTGCCGTTCGCTTTGAAGGCATTCCATGCTACATCATTGCCTTACAGGTACTATTGTTACGCTTCTCGCTTCTCACCTTTGACATTGACCTTTTTCAGCTAGTCATTTGCGCGGTAAGCTTCATGATCGGAGTTCGAATGCTCTCAACTGTGTGTCATCTCGTGATTGGTATTTAGGTGATTGTGGTTCTGTTGAGTAGACCGCGCTTTCAACAGGAAACTACAGCGTTGCGCTTTGCCGGTGCAATATTCGGCGTGTCCTTATGTTTATGCGTAAGTGTGTATCGTTCAATCGAAGAAGAATATGATCGGATGTACTCGATCGAATTGCAGGTGATCGCGATTGTGATGCTCTTTTGGATGGCCGAGAAGCACGATTCGCTCACCTTTTGCATCTTCGACGGTGTGCGCAGGACGTGCGCTTGTCGCGCCGACAACCGTACCAAAGCATGTGCGTTCGTCAGTTATCGTCGGAATTTCATTCGCTTCGTTTTAGCCACAGGATGGGTCCTGTTCGAGGAAGTGGACAGTTGTCGCATTTTGGACAGTCTATTTCGCATGATGATCGCCACGATGATTGTCTACGCCGTGGCGGCCTTCTGCTGCGCGCTCGCCCTCATGCTCGTGTATTCCATCGCGTTGAACGGACGAGGGCCGCTCTCTCATGCTCCCCCAAGCAACGGCGGCGGTTATTATGACTGGGACTCTTGGTTGCGCTCCACCGACAATCTGCAGCGGCTAATGACCGCCATGCGCAACGGCTGGTTTCCACCGAGCTACGACACGAGCCAGCGAGAGACTCGTCGTCAGATGCGCCGAATACGCGATCGCCAGCGAATATTCTCTGTAACGGCCGAACCGCCGCCGCCCTATTCGCCTTCGTCGCTCAACAGTCCTTCCAGCAACAATCCTTCAGCTGCCGACTTTAAGCCTTCTACGCCAAATGTTACAACCATCGAATTGTTGTAACGCTGCATCAATGTGTGTGTGTTCGGTGCAAATTGTATATAGACTGTCCTTCGCAGATGCGCAGGGTATTTAGCTACCACCTCAGCAGAAAAAATATAATACTTTGTCGGATTGTACAGCTAGACAAACACAGGCGCTAAATGTGTGCGACGAATCGCGATCGCCGTTTGCACAGCCTCAATTTCGGCGGAACCGGTCGGTACTCGCCAGCTGAACGCCGTCGGCTCGCACAACACACTCCTTGGCATCCAGTTTGCCTATTGTCCTGCATCAACCGAACCAGTCTACATGCCGTCGTAGTCGTCGATTCAACATTGTGTAGATCTCTATCGATCGATCACCCGCCGTGCTTTACTTGTTGCTCACAAGTGTTCCTTTATTTTCAACCCCTTGTCACTATTTCTGTCTCTTCTCCTGTGCTACACTCACATTGCAATATTGACCTTTCGAAAGCTAAAAATGATCAATTACTCGCTTGGATGATTGCTTGCTGCCAATTTCCCCGCATCAGTGTGCGTGAAAGATAATTCTAAAATAGAGAACAAACAAACACAAATACTACAGACAATTAACGCTGGATAGCGGGCTTAATTGCAGCTTAGCAATAGGAGACAAAGGTTACACTTCAAGTATAACGCTGAGCAGTACCGTCGAATCAGACCGATCATTGTGTGAATAGGATCACAGCGCTTAACACTGGAGTTGTTTCAGACCAGTTCTCGATTTCGCAATTATACTCATACGTTTGCGCAGCTATCCAGTCTCATACGTTCAACGCGCAAGTTGAACAAAAGAATTACTGAATCGTAAAGTAAAAAGTGATCGATACAATAGGTCTGTTCCCTTTTTAACACTTGCGATTTATTTATAAATGCAGCGATGTCAACAAGATTGTTGATTGGCCGCATCGACCGAATTTGTGTAAAAAAAAGTCGAGTACATGTTAGACCCTGAGGGAACAATGAGTGGACCTTAAGTGCCGATAGAAAGTTCAGTCGAATCCAAGACTTTCTCACGCGAATTTCGTTCGTGTCGCGTCGTTGTGGCCCATACACGTATGTTCTACAACAACACGCAGCAAAAAGTAATGTTTCATGTAGAAACGTGAATCGTCGCATATTTTATACGTGCAATATAAGTTTCGTGCAACGCAGCAGGGGTATGAAATGGGTCTGTCGAATCAAGCGGTGCTTACTATACTGCGGCGTATTCTGTACTTGCGACAGAGTCAGTAACTCAATAATGTCTTGCGGTTCAGTGGGTTTTTGTTTAATCAGTGGAACGTATAAAACCATCACAAAACACTGCTTATTTCTTTATTCTTTAAGACAGAAACATCACACAGCAAGGATTCATAACGGCTAGCGCTCATTTGCCACACCGTTGTAATCTACTTTCTCTACCCATCTACTCTCACTTCAACTCTCCTCCTAGCCCTCCTTAATACTAAGTTGTGCGTTGTTTTTAAGTTGTCAGATCCAGCGCCACAGGTTCACGGAGCTTCATCAACATATCACACGCAGCTCCATCGATTTTGTCTGACCACCCAAAGAATACGAGATCATCGATAATGGAAAGACACAGTTAAGCAATCACATTACCACAAAGGAGAAGCGACACAGATGTTTAGGCAAGCAGACATCGCGTGGTTTGCGGTGAAGCAGTCACCATCAATGCATGTGAGCGTCCATAACCTTTTTTAACCATACAAAATGCGAACAAAGCACTACGCAGTATAAATTACTTCTCGCTAATGTTATTAAACATCGTGACAATTAAATTCTGAGCAACTTTACATCTATATTCTAAAGAACTTTGTTATTGGTCTTAATATCTTTTCCCGCCACCAGATAATGTCTCTTGAGAAAAACCATATTATCACGGCATGAGCAAATTCATAGAACATGATCACATGTAAACCCAGCCAAATGCCAAGAATACCTCCTAGCGCAGCGACAAAATCATAAAAATTCCACGTATATCGCTCACTAAATATGGGATATTCCATTGAAAAAATTTGTAACACGAGCTCAGCTTCCAAGTGATCTCTCAGACTTTTTTCGATGTTATTTCCAATTCTCTCGTAGTGAACTGTCTCGCATTGAGGTAGACAGTTGTCCGTACACGTAAAGTTTTCGCCATTGAAACCCTCTATGCAGTCATTAAGTCGTTGCAGTGTACATTTTTGGCCTCCTTCAGCGAGCCAAGCGCAATTGCATTGGTTTTCGATAGTATTTAAGCGGCACTTTGCGAAGCAATCGTCTAAAGTTACTTCCTCTGTGCATCGCGCGACCCCATCAACGATGGGCAAAAATATATAACGATCAGCAACGTTTAACTTGACCGTCAGATTTGCACCTTCTGACACATCGATCGTATATTCATTCAAATTTTGGAAGAAAAAATCAGTTCGCCTGCCAGGTATAACAATTGATATTGTTTGCATCCAGCAATAATGACAGCTGTCTGGTATCTCCGCGAAATTGAAATCGTCCTTCCAAGCGGGAAGAGAATTTTTATCGCATTTTATGTGTAAGTAGTCTTTCAATGAATGGAAAAAGACAGCCTCTGATGGCAGCCAATAACAGATTTTCTGGTTAGTTAATAGCGCAGTTTTCTGAACGTGTTGTAGACGGCTCACCAAAGATCCATTGTCCTGTGTGTATTTTTCCATCTGAATCGGATAGTACTTTTGAAGTTCTTGGCCGAATTTTTGCAATAACTGATCGTAATTGACTGAGAGCTGTTCCACTTTTGTTGCGAACAAGTCAATCGCCTTCCATTTATTAGTGTCTGTCGAAGAATTTTTCAAATGCTGCGTTGCTTTCAGAGTAGTTAACTCTGTGGTAGTAAAACTGCCGACTAAGATCAGATACTGATGAGCGGTTCTTAACAGTTCGATCGACCAGCTTTGATTAGCAGTCAGTAATAAATCTTTTGTAATAATCGTCTTATTTATGTACTGATAGTCTAGATCATATGAGTTAGCCATCAAGTCCTCGGGACTATGGTAGCCTTCAGTCATACCTTTTGACTTGTTCATTAACTCCGTTTGAAACAACGGCACACAAATCGTGGCAGAAGGTATTATGAGCTGATTTTCGCCAGCTGTGTTATAATCAAACGTGATCGGTGTACCCACATATGCTTCCAAGTGTCTGACACACATGACCGTCGTTAAAACACCACCGATTAAATAAATTGCGAACCAAAAGAGCTTCTCAAATACTTTCTTTATAGCTAACAATCGCGTTAAGCCAGTTGTATCGATGCTCAATATTCTTGTTATTTTTACCATAAAATCACTCATGGGGATATTATCAGTGTCGTTGATGGAGACACCGACTGCGTTGTTGGTGGATTGTGCCGTACTTTTCGCTTTCGAACAGTATTCAATTAACCACATGATCGGGACAAAGACGACATTAATAAAAAATACTGCGTCGAGGCCCAAATAAAAGCCCAAAACCCCGCCAACCGCCCCAATAAAGTCTTCAAATGTGTACAGATAGCGCTCCTTCATTACTGAATAAGTGAAGGTATTAATGGTGATATCCAGTTCGATGCGATCGCCATCGATTTCCACGAAGCTTTCTTTATCTAAAATCAGTATTGCTTGCGAACAAAATGGCAAGCATCTTTTTTGGCATGTTTCCTCCAGTTTTTTGTTAAAAACGAGCGATTGCAAACATTCGCTATAGCTACCATTGCCAATAAAAGAACAATTTCGTTTGCTGGTTGTTTCTAAAGGTGAGCAAATGCACTCTTTCAGAACCTCACTCCTTCGACATTCGCTCATGCAATGCTCTGGTGCTGGTTCGTCAGTTTGGCATCGAATTTTTCCATCCACTTTTGATAAAATTTCATTGATGCGGCTGTAGCGAAAAGATAGGGTGCGTCGTAAATTGTACGTCGAAGTAGCATCATATATATAGTTATATACGTTACCGTCTCGAAATGTAAGAAATAAATAAGCAAACCAGATATATTTCGTTTCCACTATTCTGACCATGTCCGATTGATTTGCATTGAACTCGTAATGTTCAAGCGGTAATTGCCAGCAAAATGAGATTTTTTGGTACTCATCGCTGTAAGCAGCCAGTGGCGTAAGTTCCATGGAACCTGACGAGGGCGTTATTTCATCCCATAGATTTTCTTGCGAATGTATAAAATAAACTGTAACATTAATTATTTTCCACATCTCTTTACTAAATTTACGCTGCAGTTCCACTTGAGTGATGTTTTGGCGCAGCAAGAAAGTGTGAAATGTTTCCAAAGCGAAAACGGTTGATTTAAAATCGAAATCTTCTTCCGAAAGAGGCTCGTAAGTGTTAGTCACAATTGACTCAATCATTGCTAGATAGCTGAAAGCTGCTCTAACGATGAAATCCGGCCAAGAACAATAACCCAGAAAAACTGTCTTGCTAATATATGCAGAGGTGAAATAATTTTTTATTTTATTTTTTTCCAAACTGTCGAATGAAAAGCTATACTCTGACACACAAAATGCGGCAGGAGGAAGTGTCATAGTTGTATTGGTCACCATAGAAATGTCAGTGATAGTGTCTCTGCGCTGACCTACAAGTTCTACAAGCATCGCTACAGTGAAATATGCACCAACAATGAACAAACCAATATAAATCGTTCTATCGACGAGCCAAGTTAGCAAGCGAATTTTTCCATCAATCGATAGCATTTCCCACTCTTTAGCAATGTTTTTCGGTGTTTTTAACCTTCTTGTTCTTCTTTTATTGTTCGCGAGTTCACTTTGTACTGACGCGGTTTTAGTGCGTCGAAGGTACTTTTCAATGAAAAATATAATTGGAGTAACCAATGCGAAATGGAAGATGACGATCACATCTAGTCCCAGCCAAAATCCGACCGCGCCACCTAATATGCCAATTATGTCTACCAAACCAAAATTGTAAACCTCTTCGTAAACCAAATAACTGAATGAGTCGACAACGATGTCAATTGAGACAAGATAACTATCAAAATGTGGCTTTACAGCAGCACTGAAATCATCTATTTGAACTGCGTACGTCTTCCGCACGCAAGAATGCACGCAGCCGCTAACACATTCCTGATCAGCTTGACCAGAAAAATTCAAGCAGTGATCGTAAACGTCGAACGAGCATTCGGTACCTGTGAGAGAGAGAGAAGGTAAATTACTTGCTGTGCATTCGCAAGTTGTTCTGATTAATTCGTTGCGGCATTCACTCTGACAAGCTTCTTTGGTTGTCGTTTCAGAGCACACCGATTCGCCTTTAATCATCGGTAGATTGATGTACCTAAATATGAGAGCACTGAACTATTCAACTTGTATTAATCAGTGCTGAATTGCAAATATCGTGCAGTCTCACCTATAAATACTATCGTTCACATCGCCAAGGGGCGCGTCAGTATAGCATATTTTAGGCCGAAACGCTCAAATGGTGCTCACTATGTTCATATTCTGGAACGAATATTTCATCGTTTTTGCGCAAACAGGAAAATGTAGCGCTCAGACAAAACCGCGGAGACAACTCTTACTTCGTCTGATTCAGTTCACTAAGTGCTCGATTTAGGAAACTTGGTTATAAAACTTAATTACTACGTTTTTTATTCAGTTTCTTTCTTGTGGTGGTCAAAAAGAAAATCCTTTAATACAATAGTGTTAATTTATCTAAAATACATTGGTTAAAAATTCACGTGCAGTGTAAAGAACCAAGTTAACAAACTTCATTACTTAGTAATGGTGTAACACTTGTAAAGAACACAAAGCGCGTTCCAGGTTAAATTTGAGCTAAAGTAAATGCGCAACCATACATAATTTTTAATTATCTGCCTATATCGTATTTATTTACTTTTCGACTTTTTGCGCTCACTGACTTCTCCCAATACTATACCCCAAAATGTGCTAGATTGGGCAAAAGTAAAGTAGCATAATAGATGATAGTCGGTAGGGTTGATGATTGGTAAAATCAAAATTTACTCTCTAAATCTACTTCATTGAAATTCAATGAACGTTTCACTGTATCCACTCCAGTAAAATTATTCATTGTTATTTTAATGAAGTGTTCAATGAATTTATGAAATATTTCATGGAATTTCATGAACAGGTCATTAAAAAAACAATGAATAATTTTTCTGGAGTGGATACAATGAACTGTTCACTGAACTGCAGTGAAGTAGATTTATAGAGTTGTAGGTAAATAAAACTGGTTATAGAAATAACACTTATCACCCTCATCGTCCTCAAAATACGCGTTGCATCTTCTCATAAAAAGAATAAAACTATTCCAAATTGAGAGAACATTTCAGATGAAAACTGGTATATCACGAGCTTTCTGTTACGGTATGACGCACGATTTATGAACGCTGGCTCTTTTTCGCTTCCCGTTGGATCATATTTCAAATATATCGCACGCTGTTAATAACAAGATTTTTTTATTAGAAATGCTAATCTTATGCTCTTTATAATTTAGAATAGTTATAGTTTATCTGGAGAGGAACGCCGAGATAAAACGTACACATCTTCTGGCGCGACGCTGATGATAGCTGGCTTCTCAAAGTAAGCGTAGTATACTTTTCCAGCGATTTCAACTGTGACAGGCACCGTGTATAGTGGAGTTAAAGTATAGCTGCTGAACAACGCTATGGTTTCTTGGACATTTATTCGATCGATGGTTAGGTGTATTTTATCTGTTCTTGCCACTGCAATACGATCGAGTTGTAAACGGTAGCAGACTTCGTTAGAGCGGATATCCATCAATTCTCCACTGCTCATCTCTTTTACTGATAAACTGCTGTTGGCTATATTTTGCGAAGGTTCTGTTGACATAAGAGATGCACTCATTGTGTAACATTCGCGAAATTTCCTGCTAAAAGATTGCTTGAACTGACCAATCGTCACATTCAATTTGGCCATATTATTCACTAAGGTCAACCAGATGGGGTCAGTACTATTTGGAAGAAAGTCAGCTCCTTTCTGATTCAGTTGGTCATTTCTTTCCGCATCTGAGATCATTTTCAGATATTTGTGAGCATAATAAAGCGTTATCAGCGGCCAAGTGTCATTCTGGAGTTGGTGCCAGCTTTTATTCTCAAAAAAGCGCCCAAAAGCATCTTGCAATCGACTTGAATCTTTCACCGGGTCCAGACCATAGAGTACTTTATTGTTGTTCAGGCCAGTTGGATATGAATTGATTGCCAATTCTTCGAATAACTTCTCGGGTTCGAACGGCAGACATATGGTCATATTTTGCAGCGTCAAAGCCTCAGATGACTCCAATGTTACTTTCAACGAGGTTGGACTGGTATCGTATCGGGCTTTAAGATCCGTGGCAGACAGTATACTGAGCACGAATCCTGAGAGATAGACGCCAGTCCAAAAAATCTTCTCCAAATACCATTTGATTCTTTTGGACGTGGTCGTCTCATTGGGGAGAAAGGTGGAGAATTTCTCTCGTATTTTTCGGAGGTGCTTCTGACTTCGAAATCGCTCGCGGAAATCAGTAGAAGTGTTCGTCGATTCTAGAATTCTTGAAGAAGACATACTGTCGATCCTTTCTGCGCCTTCTAAGAGCTATAGCGTTCTTGATGGCAGGCTAGCTGAAGTTGCTATAGCATCTCTTACAGATTACTTTCAACTAAAGGCGACAATTTTGATATCGTGCATCTGAGCATGATCACTAATTTGACATCGCTCATCTGAACATATGATCACTAATTTGATATCGCGCACCTGAGCATAGTCGCTAATTTTTTCAATATTTTTAAACTTTGCCGACGTGGGATGAGGATCGACAATAGTCTTGAGTTGCCGAAGCATATGAATATTATAAAAATTAGTGACCATGCTCAGGGGCGCGATATCTAATTACTGACCATGCTCAGGCGAGCAATGTTAAAACCTTCGCCCACAGTCCATGCGATTTTTGCTGTGATGACGGTGTATTAAAAGCTCCCTATCAAATAATCTTTCAACTTCGGCTCTCCGCATTCGCTCTCCAGGCAATGTTTGATGTGGGGAAGATTACGGTTGTAAAAGTGACTAGCTTTGGGCATTTTGAAATGCAGGAATATGCATGAATGCGGAGGCAGTGATGTGACTGGCGAAGGATGCTTTGGAAGAATGCTATACATTTGCGTTAGTGTGTATTAAGAGTAACGCGACAAACGCAAAATGACGACATAGCCTCTATTCAGTGCGTTCAAGTGCGATACAGAATGTCACCTAATTTGCACATATTTTATTTCACGTTTTATGTAACATACAAATTCAACGAACCAACTTCATTCAGGTTAGTCAAAGGGCGCAAAAGGGCAGTGTCACTCAACGCCATCGAAATACAACCCTGATCAAAATCTAGCATATACCGTCTCTGATGCTGGGGGGAAGCGTGGGGCTGTACACGTTGCTGGAGAATGAATGGAACAAAACAACGGGAACTCGGCGAACAAACAGATAACGAGCATCAAACAACAATATCACAGCCTGAACATTATGTCTGCATTGCTTTTGGCAAAGATCTTGTCTATGGGCAACACATCGGCCAAGAATGGAATGTGCAAAGCGGTCGTCGGCGTCGAATTACTCCTCCTGACCAATGTGATTCGATATTCGGTTTGTCTTTTTCTGCTCTGCACCTGACGAAATTTTAAAGTTCGGAGCGTTTGCACAGTGAGACTGAAAAGTGGAGCAGTGAGAGAAAGAGAGCGGATGCAAAGGTGAAAATAGTCTTACATTTTGCTGATACCACTGTTGCCATTTGCTCATGGTCGTCTTATAGTTCTGGAATTCTCGACACCACTCGCGATAGACAGTTTGGAACTGTTGCAGACTGGTCGGCTTTTGACAGTTGGCTGCAAAATAACGCTGCATCATCAACAAGAGAGAGAGAAAGCGATCAAAGTCATACCATCATCAATGAACAGCTTGTACAGAACGACGATTTGTCCTTGCGACGAGCAACCGTACAAACCGGAATCGCCGATTGTAGCCTAAATAGCGATTATGTATGAAAGCATAGGTAAGGAATGCCGTCGATGATTGACGAGCTGCGTACATTGACAATAACGATTCCGCCATCGACGGTCAGCAGAAGATGTCCAGTACTCAGGTCGACAGTACTGTTGTCCTTCTGCCATACGACGGGGCCGGCGCGTGACTCATGTCGGCATTGAAGGTGGACTGAATCCCCGGGGTAGAGTATGCGAGTTTCAAGCCTCGGACGAGTGTCGCACAAGGCCATCGTCTGTTCATGTCGGTCGGGGCGAGCGGGGATCCAACTGTAAGTGCAAAATAGACAGATTGAACCGCATGTATATAGGCAATGACGCGTCAACATACCCCGCCGCATCCATATGAGCATCGTCGCGCTTGAAACACTGCTGACGGGGGTTGTTCCACGAGCAGTAGGGGTCGGCGGTGCAAGCCGCGCAACCGCCGTATCGGTCGCATTGGGCCGTGTTCAACTGCGAGATCACTGTATCTTGTCCGACGTATATAAACTCATTCTAAAAGCAATGCTTCAGCCCCTGAACGACGACGGCAGAATTCTGACAGAACACTGACCTTCAGAATCTGCATCGCCCTGATTGGAGTGCGCGAAGGCAGTCGGTAGATGGCCAGCAGTCGCGACTGCTGCGCGCCGCCGTCCGACGTCTCCGCCCACTGAACAATCTTGTAAATGTCGCCTTCGGTGCTGCCCGCGAAAATTATGTGATAGCTGCCGTGCGACGGCGATTCGACGTCGACGACGACTTGAGTGAGCATCAGATCGCGCTTTACGAAGAGCGGTCGGCCGCCCAACGGCGCCACCGCTTCGTCCATCAGCATGTGCGATTTGGTAAAGTGCAACGCGCTGTCGGACAGCTCTCGAGTGTCTTCCACGCACTGAAATAAATTTGAACTTAATTTGAACTCAGTTATGGGCGCAGAGCAAAGGCAAACGAACCGCGCCGGGTCGCGGGCTGGGCACTTGTTCGGGCAGCGTCGGCAGCCAGGCCGCCGTCGACGACACCTGCTCCTTGAAGACGCCGCGGTCGAAGACGTTGTCAATGTCCCGCAAACTGAACGAGCACACGGCGCTGCCCGAGAACTCATTCTGTCCATTCGAAAAGGTCGCATAAAATATCGTGTCGCTAACTGATTTCGAGTCCAGCTTGTAGACACTTTCTGCAATGGTCATGTGTGATTAATGTGCTGTGGATAAGAGAAATAGTGTTGCATACGCAATTGATCAAAGTAAAAAGGGAATTCTCCCGGAAGCGAGCAGTTGAGACGAGCTTTCAGGTAAGTAGCCCAGACTTGACGAAGAACGTTTTTGCCGCCGAGATCATTCTGAAAAAAGGCGCAAATGTATCGCGTGCCTGAGCGAACGAGGCCGTTCGTACCTTGCATATCCTCGCGACGCGCGAGTACGTCGCTCGACCGCAGTTTTCAAATTCGACCGCCGCCTCGCGGAAGAAAAAGTAGACGTAACTGCCAATGTCGAACGATTGAACAAAGTGGGGCTCTAAGAAGATTAAAATTTGTTGACGAATACTTGGGCATAATTCTTTCGCAAAGCTACCGTCGAGCCACTTCGAGTCGGTGAACATCGTGCGCAACGACGGATACTTTTCGCGGCCGTTCTCAGTGAGTGGCGGTCGGTAGATGAGGTGGTTTTCCAGCGCCAAACCGGTTCGAATTCCCGAGTACACTGACGCAATTTCTCCAGGATTGCCACTTTCTGAAATCGCATGTGTCACGTGAATGAAAACTGATGAACGATTTTCGCACCAACGTAAACGGCGGTCGTATTGAGATCTGGATCGCCCGAACAGATGCCGATCATCGACTGCGACAGTTCGAGCGATGCAAAAGTGGTCGGATTGAGGCGAGTGACCACTGGCTTGTACGCGTTCGAAGAACAAATGAACAATGTGTCCTCTTTCTTCAGACGGAACACTAGGCGTATGTGATTTTGACAGTGATATTCCTGAAGCGTCGTCAATGTTATCTCTAAGTTGTGTACAGCGTGCAACCAAATCTTACGGGATTGCGGTTGCTGTACCGACTGCATTCGGCCAAGTCGTCGGCGGCGGGCCCCAGCTCCTTGTGCGCGAACTGAAAGAGACCGCTCGTGATAGATGGTGTTATGAGAGGAAGCCGGCGGCAGAGCTGACATTCCTCTGCGCCCCTTCATCAATCAGATGCTGGCCGCGCGAATCGGACGCGCCAGAAAGGTGGTCACTTAACGCCGGTGGGAGGTCGTCAGCTGCCGTCGCGTCCGGCATACATGCGCCATCCGTCACTCCTATCTCCTGGCCAAGGCGATCGTTCGTCAGAAGGCGCGAACCAAGGCCACCAGCCCAATTCGTCTTAGTCGCTGGCTGGGAATTAGGGGGGTCGCCGGGGACACTGCGCTAATCGCCGGACAAATACGGCGATCGGCTTGACGCTGTTGACACGCGGCCCACCCAGCGCCACGCCAGTCTATCGCATCGATAAACGCATTTGGCATTCGTCGTCTCAGCACTCAACGCACTCATTCGAGGTGAAACCTCGCACTCTGGGGCTCTGGTCAACGTCGCTGCGTTGGAACACGGAAACTGTCCCACTCCCCCCAGCACAGATGGACAGGAGTGAGTAGTGGATTGTGTAAACGAAATGGCTATGCAAACCGTCCACTTACGAAGGTTCTCTGGTCCGTATCGTTTACATTGTACATCCTGAAAAAAATACAATATTGCACCCTACTCATGTGCGGTTCAATTCAATCGACTACCATAGGCGAAAGACGTGGTTCATGGCGCCGACGTAAAGTGAACTCGAATCGGCATCGAGGTGCAAAGTGCGGTAGTATAAGCGTCCCTGTGTGAACGTATTATCTGCAAAGATGACCGAATAGTGACGGATTACGGTGGTGACTCAAAGGGGGCGGAGGGCGTAGATGGCGCAAGAAGGAAGGGTCGCGGTCAAGGCAGATAACGACCATCAGGGGGCGCCGCTGCTGAATTTATCGCCCCTTTACGATGGTCATTTGCTCGACTGGTCGCTGTCCGCCGCCGGCCCCGCGCATCATCAGACAGAGCGTCAAATGGCAAACGACGGGGGACAAAGCGCGTCGATTGTCTCTTCGCGGTTCATCGGCCACTGAGCGGTCGCTCAGCGCCGTCGACCGCATAGCTCTCCCACCTGTTCGATCGTCGCCGACCCAAAGCAAATAAATGCAACAATACAGTCCGAATCATACCTGGCTCAATTAGGAACGCAGGTGTCGGTGAGACATCGGCGCCCGACGCCACGCCCAATAAAGCCAAGGCGAACACCCGTAACGTGAGCATCATCGACGCAGCACCGACGGAAGCCCCTTGCCGCAAGACGTATGACGGACTATCGATGACAGATGCCGCCACGAACTCAGCCGACTGCGTTGGTGTACGAGCGCATATCGTCGCCGTCGCCGCTTTGAAATATGTACGCACAGCTCTGCAACGGAATAACAACAGAATACAAACTGTACATACATTGGCGCCGGCGGCGGCGGCGCGAGCGGACACAAGCCGCAATGGTCACAACAATAACACTGCGGTTGGGCGGAGAGGGAAAAAAGCGCCTATTGGCCGCCGGTCGGGCGGCGGCGCTCCACGGCACGGCCGGTCGCGCCTCCCGCTAACAAGCGTCAGTTGAAGCCAACTATGCGCGCATGGTCGACGTAAATAGCCCTCGTCGTCGTCCTTCGTCGGTCGTCGTCGCCAGAGAAACTATCGCGCCATAAAGCTACTCGCTACTACGCCCTAAACATACACCGCCCAAGTGAGAGGGCGCAAAAACAGAGCCGCCGAAAGAAGGGCCGGCCGACTGGGGGTGGACTGGCGGGCGCAACGAGATTACCGCCCTGGGCGTTGGAGGAAGCGGCAGCTGTCAGCGGCGAATGAAGCGATCAAATCAACAAGGCAGCGTAGAGAGCGGCCGCCGCCGCCACCAGCGTCCGTCCGTTGCACAAATAGAGTATCCGTTTTCGCGCTTGACCGGCGGGAGGGACCGGCGCGCGTCGGCCGTCCCGTCGTCGAAGAAGGCCTAATCATGAGCAAAGCAAGCGGCCGGCTGGGGACCGACTGGGCGTCGAGGGCAGCAAACGAGCCGCGCAAGCGAGCGGAACACATGACCGACGCGATAATTACCCTAATGAGACGGCGACACTGATTTGGGGACGTCAAAAAAATCAATGCTACACAGCTGGGCAGCGCAGTAATCGAATTGCGGCGCGAGACCGCATCCGGCGCACCGATGAGTCGCTCCAATCAGCAAGTGGCGTGAAAACGCCGATTCTGCAGTACAGACTGGCGGGCGCGGACAAGAGCGCGGTCGAGTAGTACGGACCAGTTCGAAGAGATCATTCACGCGCGTTTCTGCCGCCCCACTGGACAATATAATACGAATACAACTGCGGGCGGTGTACTGGCGGGAGAGAGACAGATAATGACGACAGTCACGGCCGCTAACTGAGCCGTCCAGCGGACGCTCAAGGACAGTCGCCGGATCCCAACAGACGCCCCGATCGACTGCCGTCGACGCAAGGGGAAGCGAGAATGGACGGGCGGCGGCGCAAAGAGGCTAGAGTTTGCTCAAGTCGCCCCACTCGCTTCAACTAATGGCGTCCAGCCGAAACGACCAAATGTTTGGATTTGAGCTCAAGATTTCTGTCGATTTCTCGACAGCCTCCAACACCGCGCCCGCCTGACGTTCCAATTCGTCGAGGCTCGGAAGCGACGACGCCAGACCGGCATTGGTACGAATCGCGCTGGTCGATCACGCTCCACCGGCCGACAGTGACCGCAAACTATGGCAAAGTGTTTGCGCAGATCGCGCAAAGCGCATGTCAGACGCATGTCGGCAAACAGATCCCGCGCGCTCGGGTTGCACGCTTGTCCGACCGCCGTCCGACCGCCATCCGCGCGCCTAATCCCATCGGAGCAAACGTCGACTGTCGGCGTCACCGACGCGCACGCGGGCGCATCCGTCGCAAAGACACCAGCGAAAGTAATCGACGTCGTCGCAAAACATCCGACCTCGATAGTCCCCCGGGGCAGCGCTCGAATGCACGCCGCAACGACGGCTAATTACTCTCTGCACGACGGCCGATCGCGCATTCCACCTCGATCTAGTCGATTTGGGCCCGGCGCCACTGACCATCTGTCTGCAGCGCGAACGAACCCGACCAAGTCGGCCGTCGACGGATGGGGGGAGGGGAGCGTCGACGCGAGCGGAGCAGACGTCGCACGACGCTACTGAGGAGGACAATGAGCAGCATAGAGAGCGTTTGATCGCTCAATTATTGACAGGCGCGGCACCCACGGGCGACCGTGAACCTCTCCTCTATTCATGCACGGCCCGCCGACCGACGACGTCAATGTCGCGGTCGCCTCGCCGCTGGACGCCTCTCATGGACAGCGGCTCTCGTTTTGACACCTCGTCGCCGCGGGGGCTCCGGACGCGCAGTCGGACTCCATACGGTCACATCTGTCTCCGTTTGCTCGCCACAAACGCAGGTGATGCCACTGACTGGCCAATTGCGCCCGCGCTCAGTCGCTCTCTCATCGTCGGCCGCCGCAGCACCGACCGTTCCGACCACTGCCACCGCCGCCGCCGCCGAGCAGAAACAGCGGCGGGTCGCAGTTATGCAAGCGGCGTCGAGCAGACGAGTCGACCGGCTGTCGTAAAGTCGTCATCGACTCGCCCATTCGCGTCTGCGCCACCAATCTCAGCGACGCCCCCAGTACTCGCACACAATCGCTCTGCGAATCGGTCGTAAACTGCCGCTGACCGGCAGTCGAGGCGGCGGCTGTGGGAACTCGGCACTTGACCACCATAGGGCACATCGCCGACAAACACCCGTACAGACGGGACACTGACTGAGTGACAATTAACAAAAGCAATGTAACGTGAAGAGATTACCAGACTGATGACAAGCGCCGATCGGAGTGGACAATGGGTGGAGACGTGCCGTGTCGCACTAATCCGTGCGGGCACCGGCGGCTGAAGACGGCCATCGGTCGGCCAATGGCGCCCCGCAATTAATAAGAGAAGCCCGGGACGGTCGGAGCGGAACCGGATGCGCCGAAGACGCCGTGACTAATGCCCTAAATGGCGCTGTCGCGTGTCGCCGACAGCCATCGATCAGCGCGCGACACGACCAAAATCGCTCTCATCAAGCGATCTCCTGGTGGGCGCCGAGCGACGGCGGCGATTTCAGCTGCTCAGAAAGAAATCGACGGGCGAGACTCGATCATCGCGTGAACATCGCTTGAAAAGCGCCGACGAAACGAAGAGGAGCGCAGCAGTTTTGTGGCGGGGCGCCGATCAGAGGCCGACGAGGTCGCGCGCGCTACCTGGCACAACGATCAATCAGACCGGAATTACGACCACTGACGCCGTTCGTTTATCAAGCGGCAAGGCTCTGGCGGCGGCGCTATGATCGTTCGAGCGTTGCGTTCGGTTTCACAGCAAGTGCTCCAGGGGACACATCTGTCACAGCGGCAATCACTTTTCGAGCACATCATAACGAACCAATCCATAAACACGAATGAACATTTTACATAGACGAGCGTCGCGCTAGTCAGAACCGACGAACGTAGTGAACGGATAGAGCGACCGAGACGGAGTGAAAGAATCACAAAAGAAATCACAGATCGGTATGGCAACAAAATTATTACGGGCATTTTTCCGATTAGAATTTTCTAGGCTTTAGGTGGTTTCGGCTATTTCCCGCCGACACACTTTAGCTCCAAGCCGAGTCTTCGAGGCTTCTATTATGCGATATTTATGCTTCGTGCGGCAGTGTGGAGTTAGTTGTACATTCAATTACCAACACAGATTCGATGCATTCTTGGTAATTGAATGTGTCGCACCACCACACCATTTGTAAATTTCGCCTTTGGAAACTACAATTTTTTGCTTATCATATCCATAACGGCATGATAGCGCGAGAAAATGCGAATAAGACATCCAGGCAATAAAGCTTCATAGTATCCGAAGATTAAGCCAAATAAGACCTCTGCCGACTCCAATTCGGAGGGTTTCTAATCGGAAAACTCAGCAGCACAAAGAGGGCAGACATGGATGAAACATATGTCATCGAGAGATGAGCCACTCGAGCGCCTTGTCGCGACTGCCGCCCGAAGAGCGAAGTGCTTCGACGACTCGCGCTTGATCGAATCCCATGCTCTGTAGCTGGTACGCATTCCGCGCGAAAATTCGAGCCTGAAACTGCTCTTTGCACTCCTTTCCTTCACGAGGCGTGTGACAAATCAAACCTTGCCCTCTTCCATGTTACAGTTCAGCACAGCATCCAGCACTAATGAGGCGTCCAACCCGTTTTG
>NIUQ01002070.1:0-24745 GCA_002796945.1 Plectus sambesii
TCCGAAAGAATATGAACGCGTTATTGTGGCTTTGAAGATTCCTAAATTGCCATTAAATAATTATGCGCGATTTAGTTTCCTTGCGGTCTATGTCATACAGCTTTCGTAATTGCAACTGCTGCAATTAAAAATTGCGGAAAGTGCATCGATTGGTCAGTTTTGAACTGCGCGGGGAAATTTGTCACACGGTTATCGGCACAAATAATTAATCGCCGTGATTGTCACGACAGTAATGTTATGAAATAGACTCCTGATTTTCCCTTTTTCCCGAAATCTCTCTCAACGCGATTTTGCAGAAATTATATTTTATTGGCTTTTTCAGTATCAAAAATGAACACTGGTCTGATAATTAGCGCGTTCGTCTGCTGCCTCTTTGTCTACGGCAATGCGCTGCAGTGCTATACGGGTGTGGAGGGCGCGAACGAAGTGCACAAGGCCATGTATACGTCTCTCTACATGTGCTGCTACAAGTACACCGATATGGTCTTCCAAAAGTATACCTACTTCGGCGCCGTTCCGCCCGGCTTTAATAATAGAGCTTGCTCGGAGGTAAGAGAGGCAAAGCCGTCCAAGCCTCGAACTAACTTCACAAGACTAATACAAATATGAAATGTTCAAGTGTAATTAGAATTCTATATGGTCATCACTCATTTGTTAACAAACTGCATGATGACAATATAGAAATGTAATTATATTTCAATATATCATATTAATACCATTTTCCATTTTGATTTCGCTTTGAAATGCCCTTTTTGATTCGGAAAGTGTCCTTAAGAAAGTGAGACGTATCGTACTCGTACGATGCGGTCTACCTTGTTCAAGTTTAGATTATTCATGCATGTTCCTATATGTTTAATTCACGATCAAGCTCACAGCTTTTTCGAAAATCCTGATGGGTGGGGGCGGGCTTGTTACTCTTCAGTAGGTAAAAATTCTTTTGGGTGCAATATTACTCGCCTACAGTCATTGATGGACACGGCAAAGATTAGTGGTTGCATCAAAGTACCATTTATACTTGTATTACTATTTACTATACTTTATTAGGTACAAATTTAATTCGCTGCTGAAAAATATTAATTCTGGCCATCATTCATTTCTTATCGAAATATAAGGGAAACGTATTGAAAAAGACTAAATCAAGTAATCGATATATAACAAATGGAAGAAATATTGCAGGCTCGGGTAGATTTATACAGTCAAAATTTTAATTCAAGTATGGGATACATACTCGACACCGCTTTCACCCTCTCCTACCTAAATGGAGCGTTACATAATTATAGTGTCACTCGGAATGTCCTCCACAAGCTTTTTTGAAGCACAACATTAAATTTCAGGTCGGCAAATGTTTCTTCCTCAAAGAAATAAATAAGAATGTCTGCGTTTGCGCCAACGCCGATGACGCGAACTGCCAACCTGGTGCTGCCTCCGCCTCGTCTACGAATGGTTCCTCTTCCGCGCCTACCAACAGCAGTCGGTCCAATTAAAACGGTTCTAGACATTATTTCGCTGGAAATATTGTAGAGTAACTTGCAAACAATGTTGTATCATCACAGAATAAATGAAATGTGCGAAAAATAAAATCGGATTTCTGCTTATGCGCTGCCCGGTCTCATTCCATAAGTCCGCTGTGTTCGGTGCAGTTCCATCAATTCTCACCAAGCCTGTATATTCTCGCTTACACGCACTACTTTGCTACATAGTAAAAGTTTTTCCAGGGGATGTTGAGATATCGTTATCTCGTTGCAGTTAGAGAGAGAAATGGGGTCAGCAGAAGAGCGACTTAGTCAGCTATGAGGTGCGGAATAAAGTTCTCGACTAGCCTGTCATTAAAATTACTATGCCAACTTTTCAAGGTAAGCATCTTCACTTTTCGTTGGTTGTTACCCAAATAATTGAGGTACTCAAATAGTATCGCCCTGCTCACTTGTTGAGGCGAGAAGTAAAAATTTTGGGAAACGCTTTTGAAAGAGCCAAGAAGTTCGGCATTATTATAGCGACCCGGTAATGTGGTGTTTTGAAGACAGGCATTTTCGAAGATAGTATCTTAACTTTAATCAGAAAAACTGCTTCTTTAATTCAAACTACTTTCGCTCAGACAGCAAGAAACGCATAATTGATACCTGCCAAATATAAGAAATTGCATTTAAAATTATGCGCTCCATTTTAGAGGAATATTGTATGAAGAATGCAAAGAATTGCGGCGGAGCGCTGACGCAAATGTAAGGTGCATGGATTGCCGAGAACCGTAATCGACTCGAGAAAACAAATGAAGTAATAGCCAATCTATAGAATATTTTGTGAAGTATCAACGCGTATCAACAATGTGTTTGACAGGGTGATAGCAAATACAGCTAACGTCATAGTCCGTCACACCCAATAAAACTAGTGCACTAACCCGTCTTCGGTGCGTTGCTGTGCTTCGTTCAGCGTGAGAATTCACCACTATCTTTGGTTATTACCCAACGTATTGAGGTATTTACATGTTCTGCTCAACTCTCAAGTTGCGGCGAACGCTCCAATTTTGGAAAGCTCTGTCAGCAGAGCAAGAAAGTTAACGATGAAGTAGATATTATTCAGTGGTGATCCTCTCATTGATCACGTGTTTGCGATTATTGGACTAAGCCACTAATAAAACTGCGTTGTGCCATATTGACATGAGCATTTTTAGTTAACTTCGTGTGACACGTGCATTCCTAACGCCTAAGACAAAGCAAGCCTCCCAAAATATGAGACTGCACCATGGACTGCTTGAGAGCATTTATTATCACACTATAACTCTCAATAGTTTCTTAGAAGGTGATTGCCGACTGCGACTTTAAAAAATCGTGAGATATTGAAAGAAAGTATTATCGCTGTGCAATAAAAATGACAACAGCCAAAAAGTTAATTCCGTTGCCGGGAATCGAACCCGGGCCTTATGGGTGAGAGCCATAAATCCTAACCACTAGACCACAACGGAAACTGAATTCATTTTGATTGTTGATTGTCTTTGTCCCAACAGCACCCGTCTGCCTTTTGAAATAGTTGTTGATGGGAAAGAAGAGGAACCGAAATGCTCCCGCGGGTGATGATATCTAAATAGCAGAACACGGATGCAACCTGGTCGGTTCACCGTAATATTTCTCAGTTAGGATTTAGGCTGCCCTGTCTTCCAAGAAAGATTGTTGATCTGGCTTAATTGAACCTGACATTAACCCGACCCGAAAAGATGCTGTCATAGTGGTGTTCTCTGTACGATCCGTCTGTTTCTACCAATGCTTTTTACTCGCGACAACTCACGAACAGACAACAAACAATAAACAACAACGTCATTTTACCCCGAAACACACGATAACAACGAAAACTGACAAAACCACTTCTGAAAATGGAAACTGAGCCGGAACGCCAGTGCTGCGGGAGGCCAGTAGACTTGCAATGGCAAACGAAAACAGTTAATAAGTGCGGACATAGTTATCTTAAATTCAAAACCGTTACATACATTCAAGTTCATACATTCATACCAAACTAGACATTTAGTACCAAACCAGACTAACATCTAAACATCTACGTACATGATTTCGGTCTAGCATTTTTCAATGCTGTTCTCAAAACCAAATCTCATATCACTTAATGCATTGCCTTACCGTTCCTGGACGAAGCGCCAAAACATTGAACATAACCGAAATATAACCCCGACAATGGTGTAGAGCGCATCAACAATAACGAGACCATCAAGTGAGATCCATAACAAAAGAGCTCCACTGATCTTTTCTCGAAACTTGCTCAATGTCTGTGCCGGTCGTTCACTTGCAACAGGAAAGTTGAAAGATGTCATTCGAATTCTCAGACTTGCTTGATTGGGCTCAATCCGATTTATGAGAGTTTTCTTCTCACTGAAACGAATGCGTTTACATGGACGGAGACATTTGGATATACACTCTCTCGCTACGTTGTGTGCAAATGGCAAGCATGTTTTGTATTCTTCCATAGAGCAATGTTTGAGAATTTCGCTGGCAGTATCTGACAAGCTCAGAGGCAAACAGCTGCACAATTCTCGAACCGCTTGAAATTTGCAATTTATCTTGCAATCTTCCTGTGAAAATGCGTCGGAGCATCGTTGAACGCCATTCAAGACGCTCAGTGAATTGTACTCAGCCTTGATTTTCAATTCGGCGCTCACGTTTTCGCCTAATCTCATAGAAAATGAGAGCGGTATCATACTATATGTAGTGATACTGTCAGCTGTGGGCCCCCAGTAATCATAAACCTGTTCCATAACTTCTGACCAATAATTTTCGTCTATGCCAAATCGATTTAGATTGACATTAACTTCGATATATTCACTTAGTGAGCGAAATTCTTTGAATGGTAATCTGTAGCAGATAGCGGCCTCGTCAATGTAAGTTGTTTCGCTAATTTCAATGTTTTGCAACAAATCGTAGTCTGGTTGATTCAAGCGCGCAGTAATGATGTCAGCTTTGCGAACTTCACGACCGCATTTTTGCATCAAATCATTAATGCTCACACCGGTCGCATCCAAATGAACAAGAATGTCTTCGAATAACTGCAACTGCGAAATCGATACCGATGGGCGATAATCTGATTCGCGAACTTGTTGATACCGTTCACCTCTTCCGTACTTTCCACAAAATGCAATGAAAGAAACTGCAGTACGCAAGAGTGACTTTGACCAGATCATATCTCCATGTAACAGACTGTTGCTATTTGTAATGAAATCGTGAAGTAATTGAATCATTTCTTCATCATAATTATCGCCTGCAGTCTGGTTTACAGATTCCAAGTCGTGAGTGATGGAATGAGGCAAGCAAACCGTTGGATAGGACTTAAAATTGATAGTGTCATTTCGAGTAAAAATGTATGAAGATTCGATTTCGGTGATATATTGACGAATGATATCTGCGCACATTTGATATGTTAAGAAAATGCCAATGAGATAACATGCGGTACTTAGGATACTCTTCGTTATCCATTTTGCAGTTAATATTTTTGCAAGATTCTGTTTATCCATGTTGAAAACTTGACAAAAAATCTTTTCCGTAGATGTGCTTGTTACGCCAGCACGATTTTCGCTCTTCGTTCGAGGAGTCGATGAATTTTGCTTGATATTGTTGTTGGCGCAAAGACCCACCAAGAACGAAATTGGGATTATAATAACAATATTGACAACTGTGTAAATATTTAGGCCTAACCACAAGTGGAGCATGCATCCAAGCGAAGTGAGAAAGTCAAGAAAACTCCATTGAAATGGACGATCTTCGAATAAAAGATAGGCAAAATCCTTTACATAAACCCGTAAAGTAGCAGCGCCACTATGCGTCCAGGTCGTTTCATCCCTCATCGTTGTTTCCTCGTGAAAGAAATCATACCGCTCACATGGTTCAGCGCATTCGTCTCTACATTCAATATCGTCGAGCATTCTGTAATTCAAACATTGGTTGTATTCCGATAAAGTACACAAATTTGTATCCGAAGTCAATAACGTCGGCCAAGTTGTTGGTGTGCAATTGCACAACTTCTGAATTAAGCTAATTCGACAGGTAGCATGGCATGCTTCTATTGCTGCGGTACATTTGCCATTTCCGTATCTACTCGAGAACATTTTGTAATGTGCTGAAATTCCCATTGACAAAATGACGTTTTCTCCAGGAGAGGTTTTTATGAGCAATCTACCAGCATCTTTGCTGCTAGCACTTGCGTCAAATCCAGTCAAGTGAGCATCAAAGTCCATGTAGAATCCGCCATCATATGGAGTGAAAAATGAGGGTTCACCAATTGACACTTCTATGTATTCCGATGCATCAGAATAATATATGGCATCAAAAGGCAGTTGAAAGCAACTCTGCCAGTTACCAAAAACCGTCAATTTAATGCCATTGATCAATGAAATAGCTGTTAAATCAGCGTTGACGAAATTTACTTTCAAGTCGGCCAATTTCGCTATTTCACGGCCCAGTTTAAAGCGTACCTCGTCAATAGAAACGTCTAGTCTCTTTAGACTCGGTTCGAAAACATGCTCCATTGCATATTTCATATCATCTTGCGTCGAATCTAAAAGAGAGAATAGAGGATATTCAGAGAGTCCCAATCGGTTTTTGTATTTAGAATAATTTGCCCCTGTTTTTTGGACTGAATTGTAATTTTGGAATACTATTCTATGAGCGATGCATTTAATTTGTTTTGTACAGTAAAAATGCCTCTAATGAACATGATTATTTAGCTTAAATTCAAGTGACAGAATATTTTAGGGTAGAGGGAATTAATGCAGTAACGTCTATGGTGATTTTGCTAATTATTAACAAATTTTTATGAATAAACAGCGTCGAAAACAGGTATCTTTGACCACAAAACGATTCAAAATTTTTTTAAAAGGAACTCACCCGATAGCCTGTCTAAAAAGAATTCGTACGTCCATGGGATGTTGTAATATTCGATTAATTCTGGTGTAGTGATTGCTGGGGACACTCCGCTAGCCTCTGCCATGTTCATAATGCCCAAATATGTTGAGGCAATCATTACAAGAGGCGAAGGCCATTTGCTTTCGCTGAGTAACAGTGATCTTGTCATATTTCCGTGATTGAAATATTCTGTTAATGAGCTGGTATAACTGATATTGTTGTCAAAGTTTGCCAACTGATTTAACTTTTCCGTCAATTTTCCATAATGATCCATGCAAAGAGTAGGTTTGGGCAAAGCGATTGTTTTGTTATTCATCAGAATAATGTGAGAAGAAACAGGCTGTTCCTCATACTGTTGCCATAGTGTAAGCGACAATCTGTAACAGAAGTAGGCTGTGAGAATTCCACCGGCAGCGTACAGTACTATCCAGATCAACTTTTCGATTAGATAAGTAATGAACACCCATGGTGATGACGTATCTTCTGTTGCAATACTTTTCTTAATGAATTTTCGAATCTTTTCAAAGCAACTTTTTTCCCTATTGATCTCTTGAGCTGAACGAGTTTCAGGGCCAACGGCGGCATTTTTTGGTGCAAAACATCTGCGAACCAGCATGAAGAATGGATCGAGCACAAATCGAATTAGAATTACTGCATAAAGACCGAGATATAAGCCAAGCGCTCCACCAAGTGCGATAAGAAATTCTTCAAATGACCAATTGGGGATTTCTGTATACACGAAGGAAAGAGATGAATCAAAGGAGAACTGTGCTATAGACGTTGACCACATAGAGGGAGCCAATTCCACATTGAATTCATAATTCCGTTGTTCGCAGTTCGGAACACACTGCGCTTTGCACTCGCTTTCTTCATAACCCATGTAATTGAGACATTTCTCGTACTTTTCAAATGTGCATAACTCATTTGTCTTGTCTTCATATCGTGTGGGAAGTGTCGCGGGCAAACAGCCGCACATTTTTCGAATCAGCTGAATTCGGCACTCGTCGAAGCATTCCGTCAAAGTGTACTCGTTGGAACAAACACGCTTTCCATTCTTGTTCGCCATGGATTTCAAAACCGTTGGTGGAGTGATATGAATAGATATTATTTGACCGAATTTATATTCAATGATCTCGTTACTTTTTCTTCCGATTGTCAAGTCAGGCGGTGTCCATCCTCCGCTGAAATCCATCGTCAGTAAAGGATTGCGTTCATAGAGTCCTTTTAAGCTATCGTCAGATAATTCAACCGTTGTGTCCATCCTATACCCGTTATGATCTGGGGAAAATGCGACTTTCTGATTGCGCACTTTGAAGCAAAGGTGGTCAGTTCCAATGAATGTGATGTTCTGGCCAGACGACGAACAATGAACACCATTTGAATCACTGTCTCGAAGAGAAAGAAGGCACCAAGGATCACGGAATCGATCATCATAACCTCTAAACTTCTTGAATTTTCCATCAAATGTCGATTTCAGCTGGTCTAGTGTGATTTTATATGCAGCAATGTTCGGTAAAAGGACGTTCTTCAGCGCATTCCATATTTCGTCATTTTGATACTCGTTATTGTTGAATGGGTTTCTGCCAATTTCATTCGACGATTCGCCCTCGTACATCATTGACAGATATTTCCACACCACAATGTAAGTTTCTTTCGCGAATATCGCATCGGGGTCAACTTTAAAAGCTCCTTCGTGTGTTGAATTTTTAATGAACATGTCAACCGCTTCCATGTAATTTCCCAAACGCTCGGTAGAATCAAAGAGTAACTCGGCATCAACCTGAGACCTATTTGATAAAACTGCTGAGAATTGAGAATTAAATTATTTGCGCCTGAATTCTGCATTTTTATCGATCAAGTACTATTTCATTCAAAATAGTTACTCAAATATGACAATACAGAATTCAGACGGAGGCCTTTAATTTTCAGCATTTGAACGTTTTATGAAATAGGTCCCTGAATGCAAAGCGTGTAGTCCGGAACATTCATTTCCGCTCTATTCAGCATGGTTGACATTTGCCAGTTCGTTGGTTGGCACTGATATTCCTGTTTCAGTTGAAGCAATGATGTCACAGTGAGATAACCTCCCACAAGATATATGATGATCCAAAATGTTACGTTGAGTAGATGTTTAGCAATTTCCAGGAACGTCCATTTTTTTGGTTCAAAGAAGCCATGGATGCTTTTGTGCAGGAATTTATCGAAATGTCGGCTGATTTGATTAATGCGGATTGATTCACCACTTTCTTCCCGCCTTGTCATTTTGCTAAAATAGAGAGCCCCATTTGTGTGTGTGTTTGGACACTCCATGGTTCAGATGTACCCGGCCGTCTGCGACCCCCAGTCGGATCGTGGTTGTGTGCGCTGAGGGGACCGCACCTTACTTGCCCGACTTCCGGCCGGGTCTTCTCTACGGTATTCCACTCGGCCCACGAAAACATTACCGCAGCGCCCTCTGATCGTGAAGGTTAAAACATGCTAATAATACTTTTTCTTCGATTAATTGGAAGATATTCATTATCCTTCAGTGTGTTCGTTTGGAAAACTGGGAAAGCTGCACGGGTAGCTTTAGAAATGAAAATATGAACAAGTATGCAAGTAATCATAAATATAGCATGTACGAACCTTGGGCTGAATGGCTCACTATGGATTTGTCTTTTGAGTTGGTAAGCCTCTTGAAAATGGTTTCTGTTTGGAAGCCCGGGATAATGGAAGGTAACAAAAAACATTATCCAAAGTTAAATTCAGAATACACTATCGCAAGTTTAGGGTTGCAATATTCTCTTGCAGAAGTTTTGAGTATGGCCACCATTAATGAGTATCAGAACAGCTTTTGGCAGTGTTCATGGAACGTTTCGATTTCTCACCACCACCAATAACGGTTGAAGATGACTTGACGCCGTATATTGAAAAAATTCCTCCCAAGTTCTTATTCACACGTTCACAAAATGTTAACACTCATTGCTCGCATGGCTATGATATTAAAAAAGACACAAACCGTACCTTTTCGTGCAAGTGAGTAGCCAAAACTGAATTAGGACCGCGCAAGTCTCGATATCTCCTCTTGGCGCCACAGGACACGGTCACTCACACAGCGTCACGAAACAAGTGTCACCCTTTGTATTTTGCAATTACTCTAAAGACTAATCCAATCCTTAATTCTTTTCAACCACAGATACTTTTTTAGTTCTTTAGCGGTCTCTTGAAAAATTAGCAAATAGGCTGCAAATGGAACTGAGATGAAATGTGATTACCTCGAATATCGAATTTTCAGCTGAATAATACTTGCTCAATTCAGTAACAATTGAACTATGAAGTTTGCACTTTAGCCCAAAATGCCTCCCGAAATCTCAGTCAAGTATTTAATCAGTTCAGATTGTTGAAAATGTCAAGAATCGAATGGAAATTATCAACCGCCCCAACCGTCTTGTAACCCTCGCGAGCTTGCGTTTATTGTATGTGCGTTGCGATGCGACCGTTACGACTGATTTGTCAAATAATTATTTATACGAGAAATATAAGAACAAATGAACAGCACGGTAACGGTTCAGTGTTTATTAGAATCGAAAATCTTGATAAGTTCTTCATTCAAGCGAAGGGCTGGATGATCGGAAATGTCAGCCGTGCGTTGCGATGCGACCGTTATGATTGATTTGTCAAGCATGTATTAATACTAGAAATATTTGAACAAATGAACAGCACGGTAACGGTTCTGTTCACTGGATCGAAAGTTCAGGTCTGAACTTCGTTCAACTAAAAAGCTGAGCAATCGGAACCTTCCCCCGTGTAAGGGGGGGAATATCATTGCAGGCAATATATATTTCTTCAAAGCAGAAGAATGAGTGCTCAAATATTAATGTCCATCTGTTGATAATTTTTATGAAACATCAGGTCGTTTGCGCCCAAACGGCGCAGCAGCCATTGAAAGCCCAGTCTTCTGCGCTGAAGGATTTTTTGAATTCAAGGAATCGATACAGCAAAACAATTCTACATTATAACATTTAAGTTTAAACAAATTCTTCCCCATAACTGCGCTCTTTGTTTCTGCAAATATTATTAAGAAACAAATATTTCATACAAGCGATTTTTGACGTGTCTGTCTCAATGTCAGTGCTTTGCGATGCATGCGCCAACAAGATTTCCGCGCGCTTATCGGCCTAGAATAGGATGCGTTGTTATGTAAAAACTCCTCGAGGAAAATTGCCAATGTCAACTCGCCCCGACCGCAAGCTACTGGATGATTTCATTGGAAGTATTCAGGAGGAAAAGGCCTGCGCTCAGGCTTATGCGAGAAGTCCAGTTTCTTGAGCTTTGCTTGAGCGCAACATGGAACAAAATTTACATAGACACTCTGCGAGCCATTGCTGATGAATGCTCAAAGTATGGGGCCAGTTAATAAGAGCATCAGGAAATTGATTTTGACTAGAAGGATCTCAGAAGGGATTTCGACGACGGCACTACCACACTGGAATACCCGACTTACTATCAGTACGCATTCTATTTTTCGGCTAAGAAATCATTGTGGGACATGAAAAAATATGTAAGGATTTATTCTCGGTCCACCTTCTTGAATGAGAATTAGCACAGCAAGGCAAATCTGATATTACTGTCTTTTCACATGATTTTTTGGCTAAGCCTCTTTGACTTCAGGCATACCTCATAGAATTTGTACTGTAATTTGCGCATTTCATTATATTTCGCTAAACTTGGCAGTTCAATTGACTGAAACGGTCACTGTGGCCGCCATTTTTAGAAATGCGGCGTTCACATTTGACGTACCCGCAGGAAGGAAGTAGGAGAACGGTATTGATCTTATGTTTTACTTCTACTGCACCGCAAAACAGTCCGTGAACTCTGATGAGCACGTTACTTAAAAACTTGAAAGCGCGCTGGTCGGTAGATTAAGCTTGAAAGCTAAAGACTGAAAAGACTGGCAAACAATTGCGGCGAATTCATATCCAATAGGCCAGCGTCTAAGTTCTCAAAAAGTTTCTGGTTGCTTTACAACCGATCAATATCCTTTCCAAGGTTATTAATAATAACGGATTTAAACTTTAGTAAGATAATTGCTTTGCGTTGCGTTTCAGACGACGCCACTGGTATTCAAATATCTAAGCCATTGTTGAAAAAATTTCCCGTTGGAAGAACATTTCAGATAAGATTATATCAACTGCTCCGTTGCATAGTTTTCTCATTAGATTCTCATGAAAGGCGATTATAGAGAACAGCGACGAGTAGTGACCAACAAGAAGGCGTTATTTGATCGCAACTTATTAATGCAGGCCTTATTTCGACTGAATGCGCACAGATTAGAATGTTAGCTCCTGTCATGTCGATACATCTTGTGCCCAGTTTATTACTTACTCTATTTCAAGAGCGTCGTCTTAACTCAAATAACGGAATGCTCAGGGGCCGAATAACGGGGATTAGTGAGAATGCTCAATAAGCGTAAGGGGTTGTTAGGGGGATGGCAAGCTACTGTTCTTTTTGGATTGAACATATCCTAATAGCAATTGTGTCCGCCGTGTCGACCAGCAGAGATGAACAACTGTCGATTGTTTAAGATCAGTCGTGCCGTATTAATCTCCTCAGGTCAACCCTGAAAGATATGTTCATGTCTGTCTCCGAAAAATAATGCCAACAGCAAACTGCACCAGTTTGATGCGCTATGTTTGCCGTCATAATAATTTGATTTAGTCCCATGATCTTTCATAAATGGAACGTAAACCGTGCACAAAGATTCGAAGATATCCACTTAACTTGAAAACAATTTATCACAATAGTATCATATTATAGAAACTCATAATACATCAACAGAACAGCGTGTGTGAACAAAAGGAGTCGTCGCCGACTGAGCGACAATAATTTCAACGTTTTAAAACTTTTGTCACAAGCGATTATTGGCACTACGGGGGCAGTATCGATGCATTGGGAAGTTTGCGTCGACGCGATTTGTGCACGATTAGCGGTTACGACTGGGTTGTCATTGCTATATAATTAACCGCGTCGGACTTTTATGACGATGATAGATATTCGGCATCTTTTAAATGGCTTTAACAAAAGTTCGCGACAAAAAAGCACTCAGTCGAGTGGTTTCGAACACATGCCTTTTTATTCTATATAACCAAATCAAAGGGAACATGCATTGCGCACCTTGAGTGAGTCAGCCGCCCACCACTAGTGTGCACTGCGTACAACACAGCGCAAACCAGTCGACGGTGCGTCGATGTCTGTCTTTCACACTGAGAATTCATCTCTTTCGTCGGTTATTACCCAACGTTTTGAGGTACTTTCATGTTCTGCCCAGCCTACCAGTTGCGGCGAACGCCTCTAATTTTGGAACGCTCTGTCTGCAGAGCAATATGAAACGTAGTTTAATATCATAGCTTTAACTAAATCACACATGGAACACTAAACTGCCACCAACCAAATCGTGCTCAAAGTAGACGACGCTCATAAAAAATAGTACAAAATCCTCGCAATCATTGAGTTAGCAGAAAATGAAACGTGCGTTAATTTGACGATCATCGCTTAAGTACAGCATCGGAATAGCGCCGAGCATGTACAGTACAGTCGCCGTTCCTCATTTGGCTATAACTTCTGCAGTGACCTGTCGCTGATGCGGCGCTGAATCTTGTTCAGGGCAAGAATTCATACGCATCGTCGGTTATTACCCAATTAATTGAGGTACCTTCACGTTTCGCTCAATTCATATTGTGGCGAACGCCTCTAATTTTGGAACGCTCTGTTTACAGAGCAGCGTTGATCTGTGAACCACTTTGAAAGGAGCGACGACCACGTGCGTGCGTGTTGTTGTTCGTGATACAAGAATAGTGTATCAAAAATGCAACGAATTGTGATAGAACGGAGACATAAATGAAAACGCGCATCGTTCAACTAGAGTCATAGTCGACACTTGATAATCAGTGAAGTAATAACCTATGTGCATAATATTTTACGAAGAACCAGCATATTATCAGCAGTGCGCTCGCTATCGATAATAGCTGTCTAAACGTCGCAACTAACGAAATGCGAACAAGTTTACTTACCCGTTTTATATGCGTTGCTTGGCTGCTTTCACACAAGGAGTTAATCAGTATCGTTGGTTATTACCCAACGTGATAAGGTATTGTCATGTTCTGCTCAACTGTCAGGTTGTGGCAAACAGCTCTAATTTTGAAACGCTCTGTCTGCAGAGCAATAAGAAACAGTGATCGATTACGGTTACATCAATTGTTTTTAATGAAGAAATTTGCCCTACCACATAGTGCCAAAAGTATACGCCAATCCGGAGAAATAGTACAAAATCCTCACAATCATTGAGTCAGCAGATAATGAAACATGCGTTAATTTGGCGATCATCGCTTAAGGACAGCATCGGAATAGCGCCGAGCATGTACAGTACAGTCGCCGTTCCTCATTTGGCTCTAACTTCTGCAGTGACCTGTCGCTGATGAGGCGCTGAGTCTTGTTCAGCGCTAGAATTCGTACTCATCGTCGGTTATTACCCAATTACTTGAGGTACTTTCATGTTCTGCTCAACTAGCTAGTTGTGGCAAACGCCTCTAATTTTGGAACGCTCTGTCTGCAGAGCAAATGTACATGAGAGATATATCGACAACACACTGTAGTCGAAAATACAATCGAGCTACTACTGGCTGGAGTGCGCGTTTTTAGCATCCAGAGATTAGTACCATCATTTGAAAATCCCTCCAAATCGCACGAAATGAGGCTTTGAATATAAGCGCCAAATTGTACTGTAGCGGAAGTGCGATGAGTTGCGCAATGACGCCATCGCTCTCCGTTCATTTGTCAGTCGACTCGAATCCGCCTCCTCAATATCTTACTTAAAGCAGCCAGAATCAGTGGCAATCATCAATCTCCTTGCGTCCTTATTCTCATCTGGTTTATCTGCGTCTTTGTTCTACATTCAGCTCTCTTTACCTACCTACCTATTCATCATGAACACCAAGCTGGTCATCTTCGTCGCGTTCGTGTGCGTTGTTCTCGGACTGAGCAGCGCCCTGGAGTGTAATTCTGGCTCTGCGCCGTACGAGAAGGAAGGAGCGCCGTTGAGGAAGAACAAGTACTCTGACTCTGTCTACAAGTGCTGCTACAAGTACGCCGAAGCGAAGAATCCCAAGACCGCCATGTTCGGCGCTGTTCCTCCCAACCTCGCCAAGAAAGCTTGTGGTCAGGTGAGTAAACAGATTGTGTCGGTGCGCTTTAACAGTGACTGATTGGCACATTTGCAGGCTGGAAAGTGCTTCTTCGACAAGTACGTGACGCACAAGAACGTGTGCATCTGCGAGAATGCTGAAGACAAGAACTGCCAGTCAGGTCCGATCACTGTGTCTGAGCTCGGCCCTGAGAGCGGTTCGGCTGCTCGGAACGGCATGTATGCTCAGAATGGCATGTATACCCAGTGATATCACTACCGATAGACAAATGACGCTGTATATACCTTGTGAAAAGGACCGTTTTACCTCTATCTTATCTCATACCCATGCTCTCTGAATGTATCGCTGTGAAGTTATGACTTCACTGCTGGAATCAGTGGCGTTCTCTTCGTGATGATATTATGACAATGTGATGTATCGCTCTATTGTCTGTATGCGCCGGTCAATCATAAAAAGCATCTCCTCATTTTTGTCCTCATCAAACATGCTATTCAAATGCAGAGGTTTAAATCTGAACTTGATAATGCTCTCTATTCGTTCTCTGCTTTCACGTTCCCTGCATTGATATGCCCATAGAGCTTCGTTTATGGGCCAAACATCTAACCTGAATTATTCAAATTGCTAACCGTCAGACTATAGTGTGTCACGATGGTGCACTGTACTACAGCTGTCACCCTAAATGATAAGGTATGTTATCGGGCCATACAATACAATTCAAAACAGATGTAGTTTTTGACTTTTTAAACAGATGTCTTATCAATTCATAGATGTATACTAGTATGTGGTCGTGGGGCGCGGTCGTACGCGAGACAGTTACATAATATGCGTAATGATTTCATGATCTGTCTCATATTCGTTATCTCCTCTCCCAGCTTCGGATCTGCCCCCGCTTCTCCCCTTTACAATTGTACGATCGCTCCATTTACAGTAACGACGTAATACTATGTTCAATGCCCTGTTGTGGAATATCATTACTGTTGTAACGTTACAGTGGCGTATGCTTATACGCACCACGGAGATGACGTATTAATGCAGTGATGGTAAAAACTCAATGCAGGTTTGACTGTAGCGGGGTTAGGTCTGTCTAGCGATATCCGGTGAAATATCCAAGGTTATCCCTCACTCCTTTTGTATTCTTTAATGTCCAGCGATCACAGCGCTACCACCACCAACAAGCGCAAGATTCGTCGACTATGATAACATTTGAATGTTGGAAAAATCTGATTCGCACTATTCCTGTTACAGATAATAAGTGTGCGCGTGTCCTTTGCGTTCACGCAAGTGTCATTAAGTTTATTAATTGTCTTAAATATTGAGGATTTTACATACCTCATCCTAAATCTGACTGGTTCAGTGTTAATGTATGCCCAGTAGGCATGACTTTAGCTGTAGTAATTATACGGAAACTGTGCCATATGTCACAGCTTTTATTATTTTGTGATGTCAAAATTATCTGATTACCATTTTGCGGGATTATAATTGTTTCCAAAATGACAGCTTATCTTATCTATTTTAGTGCTAATATGAACACCCCCAAGCTGGCCGTTTTTGTCGCTTTCATCTGCATTGTAATTGAATGGAGCAGTGCGCTGGAGTGTCACTTTGGCACGGACCGGGGAATGGCAACACTGAAGAAGTTGAATTTCCCTCCGATCTACGAATGCTGCTACAAGTACGCCGAAGTTAAAGCTCCCAAGTTCTCCATGTTCGGCGCCCTCTCACCCAGTCTCAAGAAGCGAGCTTGTGCTCAGGTGAGCCTAGTGTACATTGGTTTCTGGATTCACCATGTTTCTTCTAGTATACGCCCAGACCGTTTAATTGTTCAGTCTAGACTTGAGTGAGGCGTTTAATGAGAGAAATATGATACATTGCAATGGTACCATTTATTTTGTTGTGCGTTACTCAGTGTTATCACTACCTATTGAGATGGTGTTGATTTTCGCTGCATCTTGAAGGTGCTCACAGAAAATCTGAACTGCTCCTATTTAGTAGAATAATGAATTTCAGTCATTTATAGGGTGGAAAAGGAACATGGCTTTTAGCAAAAACACTAACCATTTATGCTCTCATTTTTGAGCCTTGAACACGTACAGGAGATGTCAAATAAATATGCCAGTAGTAGCTTTCTTTGCAGGTTGGTGAATGTTTCTACAGCAAGGAGCTGCACAAGAACATGTGCATTTGTGCAAATGCTGATGATCCTAACTGCCAATCTGGTCCTATTAAGTTATCTGAGAGTAACAGCTCATCCATCCGCTCTTTTGAAGATTTCTTCAACAACTTCTTCACTAGCTCACCGAACAGCTCCTCTAGTAGCTCGTCTAACAGCTCTTCTAACAGCTCATCCAGCAGCTCTTTTGACGATCTCTTCAACAACTTTTTCAACAGCTCACCAAACAGCTCATCTAATAGCTCTTCCGACAGCTCTTTCAACGATCTCTTCAACAATTTCTTTAACAGCTCATCCAACAGCTCTTCTGTCAACTCTTTTGACAACCTCTTCAGCAACTTCTTCAACAGCTCGTCAAATAGCTCATCCAACAGCTCTTCCATCGGCTCTTTGAACAACCTCTTCAGCAAATTCTTCAACAACTTGTCCAGCAACTCATCCAGCAGCTCGTCCAATGGCTCTTCCATTAACTCATCTGACGACTGATTCTGTAAATGATCCAGCAGCCCTTTTAACTACTCTCCTGTGAACTCTTTAAGTGATGTACTCTTTTTGTCAACTAATGACGCTGTATATTATGTGAGACAGTCCATTTTACCACGACCATCTAATCTCTATCAATGATCTTTGTATGTATTGCTTTGAAGTTAGGACTTTGCTGTTGGTGTTTATAGTTCATGTGATGGCGCTCTATTCTGATATAATGACAATGTGATCCTCGCTTTATTATCTATACGCGCCTCGAACATAAACTGATCCTTACACTTCTAGTTTGCAATAACTAAAATTGTAAATACATCGGAATTTTACACTGCCAGTCATATCATTCATTCGTCATACTAGCTGTGTATATGTGCATTTCTGCGATCTGCATAATTCAGAAATCGATCATCATATGTGAACGTCAGCGAATACTGCACTTGTGTCGCTTTCCATCAACACAGAGATATTGTCATAGTGTTCCATTGATAGTTCAGGAATGGTCGTGATATAGCTGCAAATGCCGCGTGCAATCAAGATTTTGGTTGCAGTGGATGAATACAGCGCTGCAACGCATACAATTTTTACTTGACACGTTCAAGGGTTAGCGTGCAGCCTGCGATCGAAGCAAACCGATCGCACGTCCATGCCACAGAGACTGGGGCATATTTTGAATTTCCAACCGGTCTTCGCACGAAGTATTGTAAAATTACAGTATCTTAAAATAAATGGGGTTTGAAGAAATGAAACTCATGGAGCACGGCGCCCCAGGTTTGTACTAACGCGTCCACAAAGCCAGATACTCAGTTAACGATGTTTTTCAGCTTTTGCTTTTTAGCTCCTAATTAGGTTCAAAATCAGGCTTCATTCGTTTATGCAGCTTATCACGCTCTTTATTATGATATCTTCATTGTATTTTTACATTACTTTATTGCCAAGTAATTTACAAATTACGTTTACTATGGAGCTCTCGATTTTATCTTTTTTGCTTTTCGACGTAAGCAAAGGTTCAAAATCGGCCTTCATTCGTTTATAGATCGCTCCATTAGGAATCTAACGCTATATTTACTATATATTTATGCTTTCATTTTAGTACTAAAAAACTTAAAATAAGAGAATGTGACGGCTGGGGCGCCGTGGGAGGACAATGGAGTTTGCCGCGCTCGTTCTACAACATATAATTCATACGTTGTAGAACGAAGCCATTTTTATCATATCATATGATAAAAATGGCTGCAGCATTGTAAGTACCCGTTGCGATTAAAATTTTGGACGCAAGCCACACTTCCACGTCCCACGTCGGAGCATTATTAATGCCGCTTTAATAGGTGCGTCCGTGTGATCTTTCGTTCACGCAAACATCGTGAAGCTTTCCGTCGCGCGCATCGTGAGCATCGTGAACTTTACTAATTGCCTTAATTTCTGAGGACTGTAAGCACCTTAGGAAAAAACTAAAAACGCGCCCTATAAATACTTAAAATGCGCCCTATGTTTTTGTAGTCTTCAAACGCGCCCTATGTTGGATTTTTTCAGTATGTTAAGGTGCAACATAGGGCGCATTTTTAGCAATTATAGGGCGCGTTTTAATTGTTGTCCCGCACCTTATATCAAGTCTTACTGGCTCAATGTTAATTAGTCGAGCTAAGGGCGACGGGTATGCAATACACAATCAAACACCAGTGGGGCAATTTAGCATCTATCGTATTTTACCATAAAAAGAGCATTTTGCGCTAATCAGGTGTCCGCGTGTGTGCAAATACTCGCGGGAAGCTAAATTGCCCAACTGGTGTTAGACGATTAAATGTTAATGTATGCCTACTAGGCATGACTTTGGCTGTAGTAATGATATGGAAACGTTGATATATATCACAGTTTTTCTTATTTTGTAATGCCATCTGATTATCATTTAACTTATACATTGTTTCCAAAATGACAGTTCATCTTATCTATTTTAGAGCCAATATGAACACTCATAAGCTGACTGTTTTCCTCGCGTTCATCTGCATTGTAATTGAATGGAGCAGGGCGCTGGAGTGCCACTATGGCACGGACCGGGGAAAGGCGCCGCTGCGGAGGTTTAACTTCCCTCCGATCTACGAATGCTGCTACAAGTACGCAAGAGTTAAAGCTCCCAAGTTCTCCATATTCGGTGCTGTTCCACCCCATCTCAACAAGGGAACGTGTTCTCAGGTGAGCATACACTGCATGCATTGTAACGATATCATTTAATATTTCGTGCGCTATTCTGTGCTATTACACTCCCTTTCACCTCAATTCGCCACTCTTGCATATCATTTCGTCAACCTTGCATCCAGTTTCGTCAAAGTAGCGTTATAATTGTTAACAAAAGTGACGAAATGGAGCGCAAGATTGGCGTATTGTGGTGAAAGGGAGTCTAATAATTACATTGCTTCAACGTCAAGAAAACCCAGCCAGAAGCACCCTTGTACAGAAATCTTAAAAAGAAAGATTCAGTACATAACGAGACTTTTCTATTTAGTAAATCGTAGACTTAAAGAATACTTCGATAAGTGCCCCATGAAGCATCCATATGGCTGTATTTGGCCGTTTCTCTAATTTGTAGAAGGAAAATCGGATATTTATGCCAATTTTAATTCCTTTTGTCAGTTTCATGAAAGATTGACCGAAAACATTCATTAACAAAATATATCCTTCTGGTATTTTTACATAATGCTAATGCAATTCGTTACGTAAACAAGTTATAGCTGCTTTTCTGCTGTTGAATCAGCTGTGAGAATCATATAATGTTCAAGCAGACGTAGCGTGTCGTTTACAAACTTCAAAAAATGTACCAATATGCACAAAACATTTTTCAGATTGACCATTAATTGAGCAAAGGTCAAATTTTGTGCATTAACCATGTGGTATTAGGACTAAAGCTCGATAGTGTAGTGGTGTGTATTTTTGCTGCATCTTGAAGGTGCCCACAGAAAATCTGAATTCCTCCTGTTTTGTGGAACAAGGAAATTCAGTTATTTATATGGTGATTAAGTAACATGGCTTTTAGCAATAACATTTTCAACCACTTCTTTTTTGCATTTTGAAGCCTAACCATGTACAGGAGATGTCAAATAAATATGCCAGTAGTAACTTTCTTTGCAGGTTGGTGAGTGTTTTTACCACAAGGGAATGCACAAGAACGTGTGCATCTGCGAGAATGCTGATGATCCAAACTGTCAGTCTGGTCCCATTAAGTTGTCTGAAAGTAACAGCTCTTCCAACAACTGGACCAACAACCAGTCCAATGGCTCTCTCATCAACTCTTCAAACATTACGACTAACAACTCTTCCAACATCTTGTCCAGCAACTCATCCAATAGCTCTTCTATTGGTTCATCCAGCAACTTGTCCAACAACCAGTCCAATAGCTCTCTCATCGTTTCCAACAACATCCCCAACTTGTCCAGTAACCAGTCCAACAGCTCTTCAAACAGTTCATCTGATAGCTCATCCAACACCCTGTCCAACAGCTTTTCCACAACCTCTTCCATCAGCTCTTCCACTAGCTCATCCACTGGCTCTTCCATCAACTCATCTGATGACTCATTCAGTGATTGATCCAGCAGCTCTTCCAACAGCCACCCACCAAATCTCTTAAATGATCTACTCTTTCTGTCAACTAATGATACTGTATATTATGTGAGCTGTATGTGACAGTCCATGCTACCATGGATGTTTTATCTCTTATTAACGCATCCTGAATGTAGTGTGTTAAAGTTATGTCTTTACAGCAGATAATATTTTACACTATGCTATGGCGCTCTATTTGTGATGATATTATGGTATTGTGACAGTGTGATATTTGCTCACTTCATTGTCAACATGCACCACTCAAGCATAAAAATGAGCAATGCAATTTTGGTTTGCACCAAGTGCACTTTCAGTGCTGTCAAGTCAAAACTGAGAACAGCTGCACTGGCTTTGGAAATGTTTATTTGCTCAATCTGCATATTTCTTGACACCATCACAAACTTTGATTGATTAATGGAGCTCTACAGTTATGTCTCCCTTATCCACACGCAGATAGTATCACAGTGTAGCGTTGATAATGCGGTTGTTACTCAAAAGGATATGGGTAGTGTTGTGCATTCTCTTAATTGTATGTCTAAGCGGTCGCTCAGCCCTTTCAAGGGGCTGATAATGGCTTAGGTATGGAAGGCTAATTGCGCGCGTCAGCCACCCAATGTAGACGCAACTACCTTTCATACGGCCTGTATATAGTACGTCATTCCCACTGTACCACACGCAGTTATCACGTCCACTTACCCGTCTCTCTGCCACAACTAATATCCCCTGTATACCACAACAAATGCTTGTACCGCAATGTCACACTTAGTCCAACCTCCTTCGGCACCGTAATAGTAGTTATCATGCAATACAATGGAAGATGGGATCTTACAGTTATTTATTTGGAGACTGTGAAGTATTAGCATGCTCAACAATAAGTTTATTATCGGTGATAGCTGTTTGTACATGACAGTTGGCACAATGCAAACCAGATTACGAACCCATCATCGTTATGTTGCTGTGCTCCTTCTACACTGAGAATTCGATACCAGCGTTGGTTATTACCCAATTACTTGAGGTACTTTCATGTTCTGCTCAACTGTCTAGTTGTGGCAAACGCCTCTAATTTTGGAACGCTCTGTTCACGGAGCACATATTTTCGTTCAATCTTTCCAGAGGGAGCCATTAATACAGGAATTCTGGTAACCCATTTTTACACCGGCTGCTCTTTAGGAGTAATTTTCTTGATGAACCCATCGATGTAGCGTCATTGCGTACTTGTAAATATGAGCAAGAAAACAAATCTTTGGTTATTACCCAACTACTTGAGGTACTGATAGGTTCAGCCCAACATTCACGTTGTGGTGAACAGAGTAAATTTTGGAAAGCTCTCAAAGAGGAGCAAAATTAGTCAACTTGTCTATATTTGAATGAAAGCGTCAACTTGAAACGAACAATCTTTCGGGTAACTCATGGATGGCGGCCAAATTCTCTTATTCCGAATACTTTGTCCATGGATACTTCTGTCATTCACTAAGTTAATCAGCTCGTCTCCTATCGTACGAAATCACTAGAGGTCTGCAGCTTCAGCGCTATCTCTCTCTCGCTAACTTCGGGAGTGATATATAATCTAGATATCGAACACAATTTTCGATCTAGTGATACATTTAATTATGAGCGCAATCAGTACAACGTGATTTTTGTAAGGTACGGCATAAGGCACTTGATCAGCCCGTCGTTGATTCAATGCTGCGCTGTTATAACTGTGGTGATGTGATCTCGTCTTTGGTTATTACCCAATTGATTGAGGTACATTCGAGTGCTGCCCAACTCTCCTGTTGTGGTGAGCGCCCTAAATTTTGGAAAGCTCCGAGTATGGAGCAATCTTGCAATCGGAGTGGAGAAACCATTAAATAGTGCATGCACGTTACTCGCAAACTGAATGAATGTGACTTGCTCTCTCTGTCTCCCTGGCGCACAGTATTTTCTCTGACTCAGGCACAAAATTGACTCAGCAATCGAGTCCTAGTCGCGAGTCCAGCGCCTCTATCACCGACTTCTCAGCATACTTCTGATTAATGGGTGTAATTTAGGCACTTGCGATTTCTTGGCTAGGCTGAAGCTTATTGATTTGTAGTCTTTCCATTTCTTGTTCAAAGAAGTATGATTGATGAAGGCGTTCAGAGTCGCTACCATTTCAACACCCGCTATGAACATGCGCCTCGAACACACGCCTTTAATATCGGAACGCTCTCTAAGCAGAGCAATTGAAAGCGGATTGCGTGAAACGTATCAAGAACTTTTCAGATAATTCATTTTAGACGGCTTATACACTAGATCCGTCTGCGCGTAGAAGAGTACTCGAAGGTAAAAATACTAGATTTTGTACCATTTAAACTGACATGTTTCTATCAGACGCGGTTGATGGGGCATAGGGAGCTCCATTCTTTCGGAAGGTGTGTGCCTCAAGGGCAGAGTGCATGTAAAGGGTACTTTTGCATTATAAATTAGCTCAATAAATAGCTTCGAGCTCATACTGGCTAAGGTGGGCGTTTTTAGCATCCAGAGATTAATACCGTCATTTGAAAATCCCTCCAAATTGCAGGATACAAGACATTGATTAAAGGGCTTAATCGTACTGTAATGCTAATATGCGCAGTTGCGCAATGACGTCATCACTCTCTGTTCATTTGTCGGTCAACTCGAATCCGCCTCCTTACTATCCTACTTAAAGCTGCCAGAATCAGTAATAATCATCAATCTCTCTTGCGTCCTTCTCATCTGGTTTATCTGCGTCTTTGTTCTACGTTCAGCTATCTCTAAATATTCAACATGAACACCAAGCTGGTCATCTTTGTCGCGTTCGTGTGCGTTGTTCTCGGATTGAGCAGCGCCCTGGAGTGCAACTCTGGCTCTGCGCCGTATGACAAGGAAGGGGCGCCGTTGAGGAAGAACAAGTACTCTGACTCTGTCTACAAGTGCTGCTACAAGTATGCTGAAGCGAAGGGAGCCAAGACCGCCATGTTTGGCGCTGTTCCTCCCAACCTCGCCAAGAAGGCTTGTGGTCAGGTGAGTACAGTGCTTCGTATCCTTGTTATTCTTGTATGATTGGGTCCATTTGCAGGTCGGAAAGTGCTTCTTTGACAAGTACGTGACCCACAAGAACGTGTGCATCTGCGAGAATGCTGAAGACAAGAACTGCCAGTCTGGTCCGATCAACGTGTCTGAGGCCGGCCCTGAGACTGGTTCGGAGAGTAGTTCGGCTGCTCCCTCTACTAGCAGCGCGCCCGAAAGCTCGTCGAGCAATGCCTCTCGCAGTGCGTCGAAGTCTGTCAACATGTACCACCAGTAGGCTTGCTGATTGATACCAATGGTGATGATGTATATACCTTGTGAAAAGGACCGTTTTACCTCTGTCTTATCTCATACCAATGCTCTCTCAAATGTATTGCTTTGAAGTTGTCACTTCATTGCTAGTCAATACGATTGCGCCCTGTTCCGATATTATGATGTGATATTCACTCGCTCTATTGTCCGTGCGCCTATCTCTATCATAAAAAGATCCAATCAGTTCATGCTGCTATTCACACATCTGCAAATATCAGGCTGTATCAAACAGACGCGGCTCGTGATGCCAAATCAGCCCCAGCAGAGGCATATCTTTAAGCTGAAATGAAACACAAACACTAAAAGGGTGGTCTTAGTTGTTGCCTGAACTGAGAACAGAATCAACTAACATTTGAAACATGGGTGTGGTACGCTTTGAAAACTAATTCACATGTTTCTAATTTCGGTGAAACCGCATTCCATACTCTAAAAATATTAAATTTAATATTGATTTTTAAGTGATCTACAAGGTGGGCCAAAAAAAGGAAACCTCTATCTCTTTCTCTGTATCTCAAGAACCACTGTGCCAAATATGCAGATATGTTGGATTCTCTTGGCGAAAAACTCGACCGTCGTGTGGGTCTTGTGAGAGGGCGCCGAGTCCC
>NIUQ01002071.1:0-24768 GCA_002796945.1 Plectus sambesii
GTAGATATGGAAAATAGAGAATATCCCCGTAGATATTGGAAATAGTCTCTTCCCGAGTACTCGCAAATGTTGCCATGACGACGAATAGACTAATGATGCCAAGCACCGTAGTATGCAATTATTAGCCTAGCATATCATTTCAAAACTCTCCGCAATCACAACAGTCTCTCAATTTCGGCGCACAAAAGTATTCTACAACTACACAGCGTCTAATTTTAGAATAGCCTGACCAACAGAACGGGAATATTCCCCTAACGAGCCAAAAAATGCGAGAAAATAATAAAAGCGACGTCAGAGTTTTGACGACAGCAAATTAGCCGTAATATGAGCTAATCAGCTGTCAGCGGCGACGTCGGCGACAAACAACCACGCGTCGACAGGTCCGGAAGGACATCCGGCGCTGATGGGCGGGAAAATCGAAATAACGCGACGAACAACGAGTGCGCGGGTGCTAGCTACCGGATGCCATTATATTTTACTGCAGCCGCCGAGTCGCTCTCCGAAGGTGCCGGCCGTACTACTTCACAGCAGCCAATTGAATTCCGTTAGTTACCATGCGACTCGTTCAAGCTCAATGACCACTGAGGGGACCTTCCGTCGCTTTATACCTAGACGTTTTATCGCAAAGGTCGCTTTGTTTTTATACTGTATCTTTGTTGGCAGACTGGATAGTTTGTTCGCTTCACAGAGTAAACATTTATATTTGATTGAAAATGTCACGTTGAAAGATGAAAAATGCAATCTTTATAATTGCGCGTACCACAACTCGCCGAAATACGCTACGATGAAATCCATTATAGGGCACTGAAGGGGGCGCATTCAATCTCCTTTGAAGCTCATCCCTGCCTCTTCTCCACCCAAAGAACCGACCCAGCTCTTGTCTAATATTCTTATCTGCATCTAAAGACATTCAGCCTTTCTTAATATTATTCTAAATACTACACTCAACACGCACAAAGTATTAAAAACTTTGAATTGTGCACAATAAATTCAAATCAAATACCGCTACTTAGCGCAAGAACTTCTTGCTTTTTTCTGGCCTTAACAGGATTAGAAAGAAGCATTATCAATCCTATGTTTGTTGACCACATGCCAAGGCCAAGTATTACGTATGAACCTATTCGCTGTGGAATCAAAACTGATTTCCTAGTGAGTAACTGAATACTTTTGAATTTTAAACGCGCGCAAACACGTTTATCAGCTGGATCGTTGTCTATGGAGGTGATTAATAGGCAAAGATTGAGAAGAAGAGAGGCATTCTGTCTACAGCAAAGAGCAGCCTGAAAGTCATACCGTACCCAGAGCTATGTCGACCTTCGTGGTTCTAATGAAAGGGTGATATCTATGAATGGCAGAATGGCGCGGCGCTAATACATATAGAAGGCTACACTATTTCAATCGTCGAAGCTTAAGAGCGAAAAAAATTTCGCGTTTTGTGCCGCTGAACACGCAAAACAATGTGTAGACTGAAAAAGGCTAACAACGCCGCGGTCATAGGAGACGAAAACATTCCCACTCCTCCTAACGACGCATTGTTACCAGCAACCCGTCCGGTTGGCGTAAACAGCGAGACAGACATTTAAATTATGCAAATGAACTGCGTGGGTCCGCCTGTCACAGGCACTGGGCTCGCATGCTCAGAGAATAATACGGCAGTCAAAAGGAATACTAGCGAGCTGTGAGCGCGCAAAGCACGTACTCAGCATTAATGAATGCAACTGCTAAGCGTAAAGAAGCCAGAGTATAATGACACTCGCGGTGCACTAGCTTTGCAATGGCACCTACATCGCTCGTCAATAATTGTGCAAATATGACAGCGGAACCTTGCATTCTGCTAACTTTCTTCTTGTGAGATAAGTATCATTAGTGTGAACCTGCTGCAGTCGCTACATTTGGAAACTATAAAGAACAGGCAAGTAACCTATATAGGCAGACCTTTTCTACCCTTTGAGAGGGTGGCGGCAGAGCAAAGCGTATGAAGAAGAGCGAGAGAATCTAGCGCGTCCAAAGATGTAGCAGTAAACCCTATGAAAGAAAAGTAATATTGCCGAAATATTTCAATCATTAATAACAAAGATTCAAAGGGGATACCACACGCCAACTTAAGCGTTTTTTTCTTCTTAAGCCTTTGTACCGCTTTTCGCAGTGTCGGCTGGTTGCTGATGGGTTAGAAACCCGCCTTATGATAGCGACTGTAGAACATCCGGTCGGCCGTCGCATGCCTGTCACCGGGATGGTGGCTGAGTGGAAACCACCGCAGCATAGCTGCTACCATTTCTCCGACCCACGGAGGGATGAGCACCTTGGTTGGGTGAGGGGCCGCCCTCAGCGGGAATTGAACCCGCGTCCTCGAGACTGGTGAGTGATGAGTGATGGTTTTATAGACCACTACACCAATTGGCCGCTGTGCCAACTTAAGCGTCTCTTTAGCACAAATACCGTCACAGTAACACCTTAGGGGAGACGGTTTTCCTGATAGTGATGAAGAAATCTAGAGAGAATTTCTATGTCCAGTAATAAGCCAACTGCGAGTAACTGAAGAATTAGGCAGCATTACAGAAAGAGGTTGATGCCGTCAGAAAGGGGTGCCGCAATCCTTCAAAACACTTAAATGAATGATAGACAAGCGGCTCAAGCCAAAGAGTGCAAATTGCTCCCGTTGGCGATGCGTCTCAACCTTCTTTGCTTCCCGCAATAGTGGCACGCAATTCTATATAGGCATTGATGATACTTTTAAAATAACACGCGTTGTTCAGCATACTTTGCATAATATTGGCTTCATTTTGATGAAAAATCAACGAATATAAGATTATAATAACGGCTCCTCAAAGATATATAAATATCAAATAACCTTACAACGCAATATTATGCTTTACATGTTGAATAACACGTCTCATTTATGTAATTTCCCACTTCAATAAGGATACTTAAAAAATCGACCAGGACACCTTCCAAATTCAAAGGAAACGTTTTCCAAATCAGACAGAACACTTTCCCTATTGCTTTGATTTGCATATCATCCCGCTTGATTTCCAGAGTGCCCTTAATTAAAGTGAAAATAGCATTTAAAACACAAGCCAAGAAGCGTTAATGTTTAACGCAAGAGAACGCGACAGGAAAAAGAAGCAATGACCGCGTATGACATTGATGGTAAAATCTAATCGCATCAAAAAATGGTCGCTTACTCTGGAGTTCCTTCACATCGCCGGAGTCTGTGTGGCGCAGCACTCTCTCGGACCACGCGCAGGCTACCGCGTAGAAATCGTCCAATTCGCAGGTGAACAGGATCTCCCAAGGTCGCCCCTTTCGCCACGCCAATGCCTTGCATAATGTGCCTATCTGACATGAACGCAGCATCAAAATAGTTCTTCCATTGCATTAAAAAACTAGTCGAATGGTATGTGTCACTTAAAGTCAACATTTTGATCAATTGACTAATTCTCAATTACACAATAAGAAACAGTTGCAAGATACAGCGCTGTTCAATGCATTAACTACAGAACCTAACATGGAGAGTGGTAAAAGTCATTGGACTAACAATGTAGATGGCAAATAGGATTAAATTTCAGAGAGCTTACAGTGCTTTATTTGAATATTGTATTATCCTGAGTATTAACTTTAAATAGAATCACTTTGACTCAGTAGTAACGACGGATAGCTGATACCCTCGAATTGATCAATTCGATCATCTCAGATATAGAATTTCTCCAGAAAGATAACCACCATTTCTATCGAAGCTTGCCAAATTCAGTTCAATTAAGATCGAATCGAGTTGATTCCGCCCATCCTTGATTCATTCAAGTGGATCGAATAAAGTCAATTAAATTTTACAAAAACTATACCGTATAGTCAAAATTTCCCGATCAACAACAAAAATCTTAGATTGCATAAGAGAAACTGCATCGAAAGTTGATAGCGCTTCTCTCAGTCTACGCACATAATCACCAAGAAACTAATATTATTCTTGGTAACAAACAGTATTGTCGCATCGAAAAAAGGGCAAATCTCTGCCAGCTACGGCGCCTAGCTCGATTTATTTTAAACGATCAAACAATATCGACTATACAAGGATATTAAAATATTTGTTTGCAAAAATGAGGCTTAATTGAATGCAAAACTATTACAACTAACCTGTACAGTATCGAGTTCTGGATGATCAGGTTGAGCAAAGTCCTCCCTTACAAGTCCAATAAATGCGACGTACTTGCTTGCGTCCAAATATTGCTCGCCATTCTTGCCAGTAAGGCACCAGTCAGCAGGGTTCAGACAATGCTAAAACAAAGCAACTGATAAGAAAACAGATACATATGAAAATAGAGATGTTTTCTACAAGCAGGGATATATCTCGGAAGGATAATGGGATAGTAACTTTTAGAAAACCTGCTGCTGCTGTACACATTTTTATACGCCCAGAAGCATAGATATAAGGAATAAAAATTACAAAGCTCCTTAATTATCAACTATTGCAATGAAATCAAAAAATTTCCAACTTTAAACGTACTTAAAGATTGTAAAACGGAGAATCTCTATACTAAACTGCATAAAAAATGGCAATACAACAATGTGTGCAGATATAAAGCATATTGCCCACCGTGTTATAAATATTAACATAGTTCAGTGACAAAGCATTATAATCAAAATTTCTTAGTTAGTAACAGAGAGCAGCAGGGAGCACCGTAATACGCTTAGTGCTGAAAACTTAATTGAGTCCGTTTGCTGCGTGATTTACGCTATTAACCCTTATCACCAAGGGACCAACACTTCATTTTCTTGCTACTGATTAAGAAATGACAACTACACATTTCCACGAAAACAAAACAAATGTTACCGGAGCCAATCTGGCGGTGATATCGAAGGTTTCCGTCCGGTAGAGCAACGAATTGGCCGCTCCGATGATTGGCTCGCTGCTCATCTTCGCCAGTCCGGGCATCTTTGGGTTCAGCCGACGGAAGACCAGGTTCGACTCGCTCGCAAAGCGCGACGTGAAATGACGCGAGAGTATTTGTGCCATCTTCTGGCGTCTGGCGAAGTTCACGGCGGACAGAACCAACGACCAGACGAAGAAGATCATGCTGCAATTACGATCCTGTTTGATGCATATTGTACTATGGAACTTTTTTATTTGATACAAATTAGACGCTTTCACGTTTCTAATAGAACCTCAGTGGTTTCATCCACAAATGTGTTTGCTAAGCCGAACTTCAGTTAGTTTGTTTAAGAGTATTATGATCATTTTCAGAAATAGAGCAGAACTGAATTCGTAGTATAAACTGTTGAGATTTATCGAATTTTATTATTATGCTTTTGCCGGTAAAGCTCAAGTCTCTGCCGTCGGACACAGTTCTCAATGCGAAAACAAGCGTTATATTCCGTTTTTACATCAATTATCCCTATAAAATCACGATTAAATGCGCAGTGTGTTTTGCAAGTTAGGAGTGGCAATGATTAGTAGGGCAAGCGATGCGCGAAGACTGCATACCATCTGAAAGCCCTACAAGTTCTACAAGAAGAACCAAAGGGAAGTCGTCAGAGAGAAGGGCGGATTCAAAAAACGTCAATATACGCAAACTAAACGCTACAAACCTCTAACACCTACTCCTCGTTGGCGATAGTGGCGACGACGACTTTGCCAAAGAAGAAGCTAGGACAACACAGCGGGACGAAAACCGATTACGCAGTCGTCCAATCTGTCATTGTTTCTCGCCGCAGTCGAGCGGAGTTCGTCGCCTGCCGCCATCGATCGATTGGCGGTTGAAGACCGTGCGCGTAGAAAGACCGTCAGACCGGCACAATTGCGTATTAGGTCGCCAGCTAGCACCAATATTTCTCGTCAGCCAAGAGGAAGGAGTACGAAGACGAACCTGCGAGAGAAAATGTATTTGTAGAAGGAATTTCATTGCGATTTGTCTCTGCAGACTTTACGTCCATATTCGAAATAAACCGCGCAGGGGTAACTACGTTTAAGTGTCTCATATAGTTATAAATAGCACACTATTATCACTTTGAGATCAATGCATTAAGACATGAATATATAAAGCACGATCTGCAAATACTGACATTTCATCGTGATATCTAATAGGGTCGTCTTAATGTTAACTCTAATTAGCCCTCTAATTGCCTACGTTTTCATACTACAGATTATTCGTGTAATTGTGTAAGTTCGCAACAATGAACAAGTATTACATAATAGTTCCTCCACTTTGACAATCAAAAATATGTATACTTGTAAATTCGGAACATGGACAGCTAAACAAATAAAGTACGCGCAAAGGAAGCAATCAATAGAGACATGCTGATTAATATTTTAATCGCAGTGGAAATGGGGTGCAACCTAACAACGCGCCGAGTGGGAATAAAGATGCACATTCGCCTGGGAATCAATTGCACACCGACCAATTCTTCATTATCTGAATTGGTCGCAACAGCCATCATCGATTCTGCAAACAATTCTACAGAACGCACGAACATCTAGAGAACCAAATACACAATGCTTCTCTTAAGAGATAATCAGACGTCTAAGAGTAATAAAACCACCATGCCTGCATGCGCATCTATCCATGCCAAAACTAAGTACCTAAACCTACACTAAAATTTGCTGCTGTCGTCGCCGACGACACAATTGCACGAAGCCATACGCCCAGCAGAGCACAACGGCGCCGCCTAAATGAGCTTGTCTGCTCCGAGCGGTTGGGTGCCAAAGAAGAGAACGACACGATCGATTTTTATGCACCCGTCTGAGCGCGATACGACCAGCCACCCGCAGCGTTTGCTGCTGTCACACCATCTGTGTGGCCCGGGTGGCTTTGATTTTTGCCAACTGGGGAAATGTTAGATAACAACGACATGTTGTGAGCGTCATTCGACAGTTTTCAAATTCATCGTAAGAATTATTTTCTTTCAAATATATTAGAAACTGAAAAAGTAAGAATGTCTTAAGATGGAAAGATAAATACACCCACTTATAATAGTATATTCGAAGCGTGCATATGCAATATATAGAGTATGACCTGCAGCGGTATGATAGGGCTTTGAAATACAACTGAAGGGTTACAAGAGTACGACAAGATTTCCTCAACAACACTAGCCAGTCCAATAAAGGTCAATTAAGATAAAAGAGAGCTTTTAATCAACATTTATGATGAATTCCATTCAGTCTGGAAAGCAAACGATATCGGCTTCACTAAAAAGCTGAGATATAGCGGGATGTACGATATTTTGAATATTACTGACCACATTTACATTGTGATATCATCAAGAGACTGTATAAACCGCTCTAATAGAAATATTATCAATACAGTGAATACTCCTTTTATGAATGCTTTCCAAACTAGTGGGATTCGCTGAAGAATTATAACACAGTTCCAACTGAGAATTAAACGTCGATTTATCGACTTTCTCAAAACAAAATTCTGGCGCATAGAAATTTTAACCTACCGTAGTTTTGCAAGCAATATCGTGTTGAAAGTCAGTTTTTCGGAGTAGTGATAAATACTTTTACTCGGCGAAATGTTAGCCTTTCCTATTGTCTGTCGTATTGCTAGTACGAAACAATTGTAATCTTCTTTCGCACGACTTATTCGTGGTTCGCGCGAACTCCAACTGCTGATATCTGTCTTCATTGCGGAGCTCGTCTTAATTGAATAAAATTTGTGTTTGGTCGATTTGAGAAAAACAGTTCAACACGAGACAAGGCCTTTCGAAGTACAAAGCAAAAAACATCACTAAACTTTGAAAAGAGTTGCTAGCAATGCGATCATTCATGCTCATCGATAGATGCTTTAAGGATGCCTGACACATTAAAACAGAGAAATGTATTTGAAAACCTAGGACAAGGTCGGTTTTGTCACGTTTCAAGTTTTTGGCTGACATTAACCGTAACCAAACGTTGAAAAGGCTGCTCGACAGTCTTTATGAGATTGGTTAGAAGCAAAATTATGCAACAGTTTTATGTTTCTTATTGCACAAACAAAGCCAAAAATACAGCTTAATCCTGTGGCCAGCCCCAAGCATACGGCAAAGAAAATCATAAAATCATCGCTGAAAGGAGAAAGTTTCATCGATGTTGACGTCATCCAACGCGGTTTCCAGAAGAACTCTTTGCGGCACAAAACTGCTTGGCGTTACATTCCTCAAATGTAGGGTTGCACAGATTCAGGCCGCATTGGATCCAGCATTGGTCGCTGCGACAAACTTGACTCGTTCGGCATGGAGCTTTACCGCATTCGTCTCCAGCTGAATAAATTTGTACTAAAAGTCATTGAGGAATTTAAGAAAAATAAATACACAAAAAAACGAGCATATTTCTTAACAAAGACACATTCCTATCATTCTATTCAACTCGCTGGAAATCGTGAAACAAATTTGAAGTGAAAGCCTCTTGTCCATTGCTAATCTTTTTGTAATATGAATCATATGTTTGATTGAGAGTCTGTTCTTATAAAATTTCGTTATCTATTGCTAAGCAATAATGAATACGTTCGCGTGCAAAGTTTCGAGAGCGATGCTTAGATTTATTTTTTCAGTTTACCCTTTATTTTCTCACATACTCCACCAGCAGTGCATCTGCTCGTGATCGGATTGCACAGAAGACTCCCTCCGCACGGGAGTCGACAAGAACCCAATACGCAGATCTCGTTGTCTAAACAAGTGCTACTAGGGATATTGCAAGGTTTTTTTGCCATCGAACAGCCGACGCACAAAATCTGAAACAAAAATTTGGTTTATTTTGTCACATTCATTAACATCCAAAAATGTACAGCTAATAAAAGTAGTGGGACTTTACGCATGGCGAATGCTTTACGGATGTCGACGGTTCCTTGCTAATCGCTATTGCCACTAATGGCGAAAAACTGAACGATGAGTTAAAACAAGACAGTGCACAACTATGTGAATTCTCAAGTTCAGTTTTCTCTCAATTTTAATGCACATATGATGCGCGTAAACAGCAAACTTGTTGGAACTAGAATGAAGAGTGCGCACAAACTGGTTTGAAAGAAATAATTCTGTTTTGTCTCGTGATTTACTGTCAATTTTTGGAAACGATATAATTTTCTTGAAAATGAGAATTAGTGTGCATCACTGAGTAAGTTATGAGATGTGTTAATCGAAGTTGCTCTTCAGTCAAATCATATTAATGTTTAATTAGTCGATTTGCAGCAGCCATCAATGGATGTAGGGGGGATTGAAAACAAACAGTCAGCATGGTCACTATGTGCACTTAGCGTAAATCCACCACTAAACGCCCCTCATCAAGTCACGATTGAATTAATATACGCCCAGAGTATTTATTGGAGGATTTCTGGTGTCTTTCTCGTATTCTGCCACAAGACTGTAATTCTTCAAGTTGGACGATAGTTTGCAGGTCCCTCGTTCCCCTTACAACTAATGCAAAAATAGCGAAAAATGCGACAATGAGCACTAGACTCAAATATACGGGCAAACCATAGCCATGCTTAAAAGTATTGCTGGACTATTGCTATCACGGCGGGAAGTTTAGAATATGTGTATTTCTAAGCCAGTTTATAAACGCACTCTTGACTGTAAGATTGAACCAGGAACTAAAAAGGTAGATAAAAGAGGAAGCAGCTCGGCAAACTGACGATAGATCGATACGATATCGTTTTATTGTTCAGCTCTGACTAGGGACCAGTTCCTGTCATGAGACGCCCGAAGATTAATCGATTCTCCTTTGCACTTTTACTCGTTTCATCATTTTGCTCTATCAGATTGCTTGGCTCAAACTTTAAACCAGTTAAACAGGCACGTCCGTCGTCTTATATAAATAACATCCCCGAGCAGTCGCATAGGCAGGCTTTATAATCTGCACTTATTTCTACCAAAGGAAGGTTCGCTTTGATCAACGTCTGCAGTAAAAAAACGGCCGCTCCGATTACGGCAATGAAGTCGGCTTTGATCTTCGCCTGTCTGGTGCGCTCGAATATATCCTTTTCCGAACAAGTGTCCCCAAATTTTAGCCTATACGTGCGTATGTTAGACATGACTTCCCACCTTGTAGTCAATTTGATGCAAATGAGAATGGCAATATTGAGTTTGCATTTGTAATCATCACAAAGAATTTTAAGCAGGCAAACCAAGTTATAACGTATGATTTGCAAAATTCAATAAACGACCAATAGCATCGTTTCTGTTCACGTGCTTAATTTTTTACATTCGAGTTGGAACTTTCAACGGTACAACTTAGCCAAGGATTACATTGTGCAAATGGTGGCCTACGGGCTTTTATTGGGTGAAAAAGTAGAGGCGAAAACCTGCAGATTTTGCATATAAGCCTAATGGTTTAAAGGAAAGCGGGTGCCGTCTTTGTTCTAATGAAACACATGCGGTAGCTTTGTCAGTTGCTCGGTACGCATTGCCTATATTAATAACCGCATTCATTCACGATTATGTTTGCTTTTGACTTTCATTTTATAACCAAAGCTATTCATTTAGGCGACACTTATACCAGTGCACTTTGCGCTTCAACCATGCGGTGCTGGTGCTTGTCAAGATAACGAGAGATGCATTGGCGGCGGATGTAAAATTCCTTGCGGAATTTCGCTGTGCGAACCATCCACCGACCAATGCTCTCCTCAGGGATTTTGCGAGAAGAAAGCAGGCAAGTCTTTATTTTTTTGCAATCGACTGCGTTGTTGGACATTATCATCACGTCAAAATTGGAAAAAACCAAAGCCAAAAAGCAGCGGATTATTGATATGATTCGAGAGAGCTTCTATGGCCTTGGTGTGATTAGTCTGTCTAGTCCGACCCTAGTCTCACACGCTTCTATGGACCAGTATTTACAGTTCTGATTTATCAGATAATATTCAGATAGAGTGCTTCAATATTTATATTCGACATTTTTTTATCATACAAGTTTCTATTTATTTCATAGTTTTCTCTGCCCTTGCAAGTGGCGGTAATCCGAAATGCGGAGCAAATACGTGTCAAAATGGTGGAAATTGTCAGAATGGAAAGTGTTTTCTTTCTTGTGGCATTTCAATGTGTGACTTGAGCACTAACAAATGCACTGATTATGCATTCTATAAAACTAGTATGAAATTCAGTTTTAAGTAATGACAATTACACTAAAGTCCAAAGTGTACCGTATTACATGCAGCTTAAACTTTACTAAAGTTTACAAAGCGCTCTTGATTTATGCGTCCCGCTTTATTTTTAGAAACTTAACGAATTGAATAACAACAATTTTATGCATCGAAAAATTCTGCGAGCCAGATAAGGTAGTTGCCTTCACTGCTGACATTTAGAAAAATATACCGCTAGGAGAAGTTTCACAAATTTAAATTATAAATGAACAAATTTCGCATGAAATCAAATTTGGGTGAAAATCACTTAAATGAATAATATTTTTGATCATTTTATAAACCTTTTTATAACCTGATAATTGAACAATTCATTGAGGGTTACAAACTACTTCTAGCTAATGATAAAGGTTGGGGGAGCGTGCAGCGCGGGATGTTCCCAAAAAATTAGTTTGAGTGGCAGAGTGTCAAAATACTTTGGCAACATTGCACGATTATTTTGAAAAGAAGATATTGATAGAAGTAATTTTTAATACTTATGTGATTTAGAATGCCCCAAAGTGACAAAGCCAGTGGCTCCGAATCGCCATCCCCCGTGTATGGTCGGCGAAGAAAAAGATAGCAATGGATGTACGACTTACAAAATTCATTGCGCTCTGAGTGGTTAACGTTCAGAAAAACGTCTCGTTGTAATCATTTTATTTGTACTGTTTCCACCATAGTAAAGATACTATCCAATTCAATTAGGAGATTTCCCACACTGATTTGACTTGGAAAATGTCCTTTCTGAATGGAATGTAATTCTTGTTAAGGTGAAGTAATAGACGAGTCGTATTTTTTCATGTACCTTAGAAATTCGGCGATAGCATAGAAATGAAACTCGTGCATATATACATGTGTACGTGATATCAAAGAATGTTGAGACTTTAAATACTTAGACAACAGCTATCACTATGAGCTAATATCGTGTGTCATGAAACAAAATAAATAAAGCTTAGCGTGCCGATTCGTCCTGAAAACGCTACCTAATTTAAAGAATAAACATACGCTACATATTATTAACATAGAACTTTGTAAAGGTACATTACAGCTGTTCCGATTCATGATGGTCTCAGACAGTTGCACAAAAATGCAAATTATAGCACGCTTGCAAATGCTTATGCAGTTTGACTGATGGTACTTGTGCCTGTCTCTAGAAGGTAAAAACACTGTCTGCATTTCACAATACTAATGCAAAGATGAGGGAATACCCCGCTTACACCCTTTACTTGCTCATAAGTAGTCAAATCGATAACTTACAGTTCGGCGGTCTCCCTACGATCATACAAGGGCTGTGGTCGGCGGTAGGGAATGAATGCCTCAGTTGGCAAGGAGGATTGATTTTCATTGAAGTTCAACGAAGTGGATGGGTTTGGCTAAATGCCTCACATTCTGTTCTATGATTTCCAGCTTTGTAGAATAGCAAATGAGCCTGCCACTTGGGCTGAGAAGCTCTGAAAAGGTTGATTGTCGATCCCTGGTAACTTATTTGAAGTAATGCAAGGTGCAAGCTTATAGTGATTTCGAATTACAGCGGTTGCGCGGTCTGTGCCGCTTAAAGAGATCCTTCCGTACTACTTCATGAAAATATTGATTATAACAGTATAATAGAGTTACAAGTTGGTCAAGGACAACTTATTTGTTTTCTTTGATGGCCATCAGAACGGAAGAAAAGAGCAAAATGATTCGCTGCCATAAATGTGGCATAAAAATTACGATAATCTTCAGCCTATTGTTCATCAAAACTATTCTTTTTACGACAACCTGCATGGATAATAAGCAGGCAGATCTCGTAGAGCCTGGCTTTTGTGCAAGAGAAAAATGCGTTGTTCCGTTTGTGCCCTTTGAGTGGTCGGCGATGATGAACTATGTACCAACATACGGTAGGTGAATAAAGGCAGAGTTAAGTATGGAAATTCTGTGAGGTAGGGGAGAAGGTGCACATCATCAGACAGTAAGTATAAAATTGAGGAATGAAAAGCCCAGGATTATCGATCCCTCGAAGATAGGATTGTGATCCCCCAATTCAACTCTATTCGATATATTTGCAACTTCGCAGCGTTAGTTTGGAAGGAAGAGTGCCAAAAATGATATTGCCGCAGAGCGGAGATAACAGTTGCAAAATTTTGGGTTGCAAAACTTCCGGAGTACTAACCATTTTTGAACTTACTTTGGATAGGAAGAGGAAATGCAACTGTGGGAATGCGTAACTTCTCGCGGCTTAGAACGGTGCTCTATTCTAATTATAGAATATAAAGATTGATCTTTAAGTTTGCAACAAGTGTTTCAGGCTTGGCAAACTGCGCGATCCCAAAAAGTTTATCGACTATTACAATGGCAATATTTTGTTATCTGTTTAACGAAACATACTTTGAGTCTAAAAAGCGATTATTGTCAACAGAGGAATGGAATACAAGGCTGTGCGCTCGTACAAATGAGGCAAGTTTTACTAAAGCTGATATTTAAATAAAAGTTGTATTATAAAGGAAATGCTTAAAAAGCGCAAGTCAATTCATGTCATCAAGACCCAGATGCAAATTTGACGTGTTGAAAAAGGCACAACCTAATAATATATCAAAATTTTGTAAAGTGGGAAGAAAAATGCGAGTAGGGTAACGAAATATTTGCTATCTGCGTTAATTGTCGCGAAACTGAATCCTTAAACAAAAATTCATTTTTGGTGTCCTGTTTAATCTGTTTAATGCTGCCAGATACAGGAAATGAACTGTATCTTAATAGATCAAATCATGATTTCTTGTCGGAGTATTTTTAAATCTTTGAATCAAAATGAAAGAATGATTTAATGATACCAGAAAGGTTTGTCGCGCTCATTCCCATGTCATTCTGTTCCCTAGCTTGCCCTCGTCAGTAGAACGGCTGATTTCTGTCCGTCTTCTCAGAGTGCGTTGTGGTTTTAAAAATATGTTTCCCGCAACTTACAGTCTTCATCCTTTTAAGGCATACAGACCGGACAAGAAACAACTGTACTCCAGCAACTGGACACATATAGCCGTTGTTCGACACCCAATCGATCGCTTTCTGTCAGGTTTTGTCGACAAATGCGTCAAGTAAGTGAGATGGACACAAGCATCGATTTCTGAGAGTACTCGAGTCTTATGGACAGAGTTACCTGGGCGCTTTTGTATGGGGTCCGTGCTGTCAGCACACATTCTACGCGCGTCAAAATTTGAGCTGGCGAATATTATTAGAATGCGTGTGCAAACGAGCATATTAATCAGATTTTTGCGAGCATGGAGCGGGATGACACATTGATGATACAAAAATTGTGCAATACCCGCATTTGCCTTCATTTTTCCTCGCCAGGGGTTGAAGCGCTTACTTTCTCTTTTTTATGATGAGCTTAGGTTGCACGACTCGCGATTCCACTCGTCCATTTCTGCTGGAAAGAAAATTGACATACACTGCCCCGTTCCATAGTTGTCCTAAAATTAGCAAAGGTAACTGCAATAATCACAGTGCCTTGTATTTATCACGCCGAATAATGGGATGGCTTAAATAGCTGAAATTACAGTCGCTCAATGCCGCTCACGTTAAAATACTTTAATCATCAAATTATATAAGTCCACGGAGGTTATTTCACTGTATACGCTTCCTCATTAATATTTCAGCGCATTGAATCAGCCTAAGAAATATGCCTTAGCCAAGAACCCAAACTGGTGTTTCGGTTGTAAGACAAATATGACTTGCTTCATTGGAAAGCTGTACCAAAAGCTGTGGCTATCAAAGAAAAATATGCCTCGCATATACTTGGAGGATCATTTTTATCCTCAGAATTGGTTCTGCCACTTTCACGAGCACATAAACGACTACACAATTTTGAAATATCCATCAAATAGTGAAAAGATGAGTCAGTTTTATGGACAACTTGACAACATATTTGAGCAAAGAAATGTTCCAAGAGGCTTGATTGATAAGATTACTTTACAGCTAAAAGAGCGGAAGACAGCTCATTCTACAAGTGGAAACGAGAACTCGATATTGTATAGATCGCTACTGATGAATGACAAAGAGCTCTTGAAAATCCTTGTAAAAGTTTATTACTTTGATTTCGTGCTATTCGGATATGATTTTCCTCACTTTTAGACATGCGTTACCATAGCAATGATTGAATTTATTTAAAATGATGTTTCACTATTCGAATAAAGTGACAGGAGTAGTTCGCTTCCTTTGAAATTTTGTCGATAATCTGCAGTCGATAAGATTTGTTCGTATCACTGAAAATTTCAGTTACGAATGAAGCGGGAAGGAAAGTATTTATTATCACGTCTCCACTGTTACAGCAAACATTAACAGGGGACTTTCTCGTTAATCACTATCACGGTCGCTAAGGGGCCACAATTATTTTAAATATCACACTCTTAAATAACGGCATCAGAGCTAGTTGACCTGAAAATCAAGGTCCAGGAGAGAAAAATTCAATGTTTTTGACTTAGCGATCTTGAAGTCCCCGAATATCAATTCGTATGTTAAATAAACTATACAAAACTCATGTTCCATAGGAAAGTAGCCTGAGAATGAGCATCTGAAAAACTAACGTGCGTAATCGTCAAGGATTAGATTCGAAATATGAGCGCGACATTTCTCAACCCAAAGGTAAAAATACTCTAGCGCTCAGAGAACTGCTCTGATGTCATAAAACAGTTCGGGAACACATTTAAGACAAAGCGGACCAATCCAAAATAGCAGTAATAAGGATTTCCTTTCTTCTCTTGGTCAATTAATTAGGTAGCTAATTGATATAATTTGTTTTTACGTGCTCCCGCGGAACTTAATCCGAACGTTACTAAGCATCAATCTGTGATGTTTATGGCATTTATTGAAAGGTTTCAAATCGATATACAAATACAAATCGTCGGGCAATACTTTCTACTGTCTATTACTTATTATAGCTATTCCTCTGGTACTGGACACAGCTCCTGTTCTGCTCAGCGCGAGTCAGATGATCTTGCTGGTACGGCTAGCTTTTTAATAGTTTTACAAGTCGGCCCAAACACCTGCGTTTCAACATTATACCAATCAATTTTGATGTTTTTACCAGCTCGATTTTATTCAAGTGGGCTTGCTGATTTCGTGAAAAAATCTTCCCATTCTAACTCACAATTTAGCAATTATCCCAATTCCCTGATAAGGTACAACTTTTTGGCTGATATAGTTACTGTCTGATTGATCTATTTCAATCATTTCAAATTCTCAAGGCGGTACATTTGGCCTCAGGATTGGCCAGTTGACGGCCAAATTTTTTTAATAGCTTATCTAGGAGACACAAATAGTCATCCCCGTTGCGACAGTGTTAGGGCCATGTAGCAGCAATATGCTTGTTAAATCTTTTTTCTTCTGTTTATTCATTTCTTACAGGAGTTACCAATGTGGTTCAAGCGCGCTATTTCCGCGCCGTACTACATATCGAATATTGCGGACCCCTGGTTGACCATCTTCTTGGTTCAGCCCATTCGACATCATGCTTTTCGACTTTTACGTCGGCTCAAAGATGGTGCTACTGTTCATGCTGAAGGGGCTACTGATGCGAACATCGCTAGTCGAAGACAGATTCAGTCAGTCAACCAGTGGAGCAGACGCTCACTAAATGCCCTATAATATAGACGATTGTTTTATTCATTCATTCAATGAAATTGATGTTTACAGATTTGCGCAATTTTCTTCAACATTTAAAATTTATTGTCCATAGGTCTACGAGATAAATTTTTTAAGGTGGCTGTAAAGGGAAAGAAACTTACCTACTCTTGAAAATAGTTTTAGACCATAAAATGTAACACTATTAACTCTCACAAGAGAGCAAAAATCATTTTCTAAAATGCGCCATTTCTAGCAAAAACACTTATTTCACATCAAATACTTTGTCACAATTGTTCAATTTCTGAATTTAAACAACTTTGTATAGACTGAACGAATTTTGAAGAATTTGGGTTCATTGCAAACCCTGCTCTCAGAAAATTTTGTTGGCATAAAATTAATGAACGCAAAACTAGGATATACCCCCTAATATTCATTTTTAGCACCAGTAATTTTGGCTATTCTTTTATGATTTCTTTTGTTCTATTCTGCTGTAATGTAGTGGTTGAAATTATGGCTGTCACCCTCAATGGTCTAAGTTCAGTTCCCAGCAATGGAACTCCTAGTGTCAGGCATTCCGTTTTTGCAGTGTCATTTTGCCATTTTTTGCAAAGTCTATGAACACTTAACACAACACTGAAATCTTGCTTCTAATGTATTGTCAACTAATGTGAATTGCTGGTTGGGGATTGTTCAAAGGTTTTCTTGTGGTCAAATGGTACAATTTATTGCTCTCACTCATAAAGACATGTGTCGCGATCTTCCGCGATTCATAGTGTTAGTCAAAACATTGATGAAAAACCTAGTCGGCGTCGGGCGAGTGATATCAAACGGAATGAAAATATCGCGCAACTGGGAGAGAACGCGGAGAGGGGATCAGATTTGAAATGAGCCGTATCGAAGGATTGTGTGCGAATATTAGTGTGAGAATTGTTCTAAGAATTGTCACATTTGAATAAAATATAACGAAATCCACTGAACTACCATCACAGTATACTCTTGTGTCGTTAAAACACCACAACACGGGTTAAATTCAATTCACTTCCCAATAAGTTATCAAAATTAAAAAATTAAAACGAACAATTTACTAGTCTCTATACACCTGTTCAACGCTTCTACCGTTGACATCAATGCAATAACAGAGTTGACATTCAAAAGAAACAAATGACGGATCAATCATCTCAGCTGGTAACCTCTCAAATGCATGCTGAATTCTTATGCGCAACTCATTAAGACCACCAGCAATGGGAGTGGTATAAACCTGCGCTTTGAGATACCCCCACAGAAAGAAATCCATGGGGGTAAGGTCTGGGGACCAAGGAAGCCAATGGATGGGGAGAGGATCACACCCAATACACCGATTTGGGAAGTGGGTGTTCAGGAAGTTACACACCTCAATAATCCAATGTGGTGGTGCGCCATCCTGCATGAAAAAGAAGTTGCGAAACCCAGGCAAGTTGCTCACTGCAAGCAGAAACTGCTCCTGCAGCATAGCCAGGTAATTAGCACCATTCACGTTCCCGTTAAAAAGAACGGGCCAATGACTCCCTGGCGACTAATGCTTGCCCAAACAGTGACGCGCAGCAAATGCAGAGGCTCCTCTAAATACCAATGTGGGTTGCTGTCACTCCAATAACGGAAGTCTTGGCGATTAATCCCTCCCTGTGAACGTGGAAATAGGCTTCATCAGAGAAGAATAGCACATTTAAGTAATCGCAGTGTTCTTCAATTAGCCGCAGCTATTCTCTAGGAAATTCCATGTGCAACTGATGGTCAGAGGGGAGGAGCTCTTGGTGAAGCAACATGCGATATGGATGGAATTTGGCTTCTTCTGCAGATCCTCTTTCTGCATCATGAACTCATCCTTTGACTCAAATGAGCTCTTTTCGATTTCTTCATTCACACTTTGCATGCTCTTCAGGTACATTCTGAGTGCGTTGGCCAATGGTGACTTAGTGCAAGAGTCAACAGAGCAAATGAGCGTATTCTGAAACGTAAAAACTAAATGATTATACAACACATTAATGACAGAAAAAACAATTTATAAAATACGGTAAATATTCAAATAGTACAACAGTATCTAATTGCACGGCATGCCATATTTTTCAACAATATTAATGAAAAAATATCGTGAAGCTTGCTGCTTTAATTCTCACAAATCATAGTGAAATAAAACTTACACTGTTGCGGGGCGCGCTTCCTTTGTGATACTCTTCGTAGATCAACGGGCCCTTTATTACTAACACGACGGCGCAATAGAAGGGAATAGTAACAGAACAGATCAGGGCTACGTCGGAACGTAACTAACTCACTCACTCAACATATGAGATCGCATAAGGTATCACTGACGTCACGGGGCGACACTAGCGCCACCCCGCGACATACACAAATGGTCCCATGCTTGCGGCGTCGATGAGAATTAAACGATTTCCGGGTCGCGGTGATGTTATTGCAGAGGTAGGATTGATCCGTTTGGTAAGAGTGTCCTTATCGATATCGGACTCCATCTTCTCAGCGATGGTGAAATCACAACCATTGCCAACGCCGATCTCTACTGATCTTGCCTCCATCGTTCTCAAGTAGTTTATCAACTACTAAAATTTGGGTTTGTGAGGGAATAAAGATTGAAAAGAGCGATCAAACGATTTATTCATGCTTAAGTTGAGTAATTAGTAAAGTTGTACAAGTTGTATACATGAAAACCCACAAAGTTAGAGCTGCTGTAGTTATTCCCCAGCGAATGTGAACTAGCGCTATAACAAATAATGCTTTAGCAGAGCTCTCCGTCAAGTGCTTGATTACTTCTCTACACACGCGCGCATTTCATATGGAAGCAGTAAAGTCGATTACAGCAAAGAATTCACTAAAGCTTACCGGTAACTAAATAAAAAGAAGTATTCAGCCTAAGAATATTTTTCTATAACATTAAATTCCGAAAAAGCAACATTTATTTTGCTGACGTGACTAAAAAATCCGCGTGGCTGAAACTTACACCCCCACCAAAATCAAACTGTTGCCTGATTAAGTTAAGTGCAGTAAATGATTTCAATGCTAACTGTGTGCGTTGGCTGCGGCGCACACGGTGAGCATTAAAATCATTTACTAAACTTAACTCTTGTCAAGGGAAGGGTTACGGTTGGTGGGGTGTAAGTTCCGGTCACCATCTATTTGCCTAGTCATTTCACGCAATGTTTGGGTAGTTGCGCGAAATTTAGGAGGAAAATGAATAATAGAATCTGAGTCTAAGCCTAGCATGCCTGAGTGTGCATTCATCTGATTTACCTATCCCATTACAGATGTGCTAGCAGTCACTCAGGTAATGGAAGTGTCCCAGGCTAACTATACCCTTCAGTTGGCCATAGTGCAACGATTATCAATTATAAATTTGGTGCATCTGTTTCTTAATTTAATCTTTTCTTCTTTCCCTCTCTCTCTTGGATATATTGTCTCTATCTTTTATCCCTATCGTTTAGACTGCTCACCACTCAGACTGCCATCGACCAACCGCCTGTCTACCAACCACCCGTCAACCGCTTGTAAGGTAATGAAAACTGCCTAATTTATATTCTAAAACTAGTAGCCCTTTCAAAGTAGAGATACATTTTTTAATATATGATGTAGCATTAAGGCTCTTTGTATTTATAATTCGCTTATTAACTAAACTTTGGCCATCTAAAACATTTTCTTATTTTCGATATGAACAGGCAGACCTACCACTGCAAACTTTGGGTGCGAGAAAAATTGAGTATAAATAGAACGCTTTTGCTCAAGCACCCTTCTGGAGGTTTTGCCTATCAAACATCTGCCACCAACATTAGCCATTCCAAGCAAAGGCCGAGCGTTGGATCGCAAGAAATTGCGGCCTAACCTGTTCCTGTAGCAATTATGGAATGGCCATGAGTAAACAACAATTAAAACGCGCCCTATAATTGCTAAAAATGCGCCCTATGTTCTCGTAGTCTTCAAACGCGCCCTATGTTGCACCTTAACATACTGAAAATATCCAACATAGGACGCGTTTTTAGTTTTTTCCGCCATGAGTCTTCAAATGTATTGATATTTAGTCCACATTGGAAAGCATCACTCTTGCTGCAAAGTATTACCAGACGATTTACCAGCGGATAGTCGCAGAGCAGGCGGTCTATTGCAAAATCTACAAGTATCGACTGGAACTAGAGTCATGCTAATCCGAAATCTCCTGCCAACACTTTGCAATGGAGGTCAAGGATATATGACGGCATTCCAAACAAACGCGGTAAACATTATGACAGCAATCTTTGTAAAATTTGATGATGAGGGTGCTGGTGAAGAATTAAAGGATAATAAATTTCATAATCATGGTAGAATTGAAAAAATTGAATGCGAATGTATGTACAAAGGTAGAGTTATTGTTTGAAGGCAGTTTCCGCTAATGCCAAGCTGGTCGGTCACCATTCACAAAGCTCAAGGTCTCAGTCTGCAAAGCGCCGTCGTCAACGTGTCGAACGAAACCTTCCAAAATGGACAAACATATGTAGCTTTAAGTCGAGTTCGCGAATTAGCTGTACTGTTCATTGAAGACACTATTGACCAAACAAAAATTAAGACAAGCTCACGAGTTCTTGAAAAAACTGAAAAATGGTTACAGAAGTGGACGACCCTGAAGAAATATTTCAACGAACAAATGACAAGGTAGACAAGTTTAAGTAATAAAGTAAGCCGATAAATACACGGTGTCTGAAAAGCCTTTTTAGATGACTTTTTTGGGTTTATTTTCAAACATTTCCTATGACTGGTATGCACTACTCCATCAATGATGAATGCTACATGACACAAATTTATACAATGCACTACACCCTTGAATTGGCATAGTGTGATTGTCATAGACTATAAAAAAGGCTCATCTGCTTCCAGGTTTCGTGGCATCTCCTTCTCTCCATCTATCTTCCCATTGACTTCTGCTACTGCTTTGCCTGTACTTTGCCTTGCATTCTCCCGTTTCTTGTATTTCATCATTACCTTTTCTTTGCCATCCCTTGTAATTCGCCCTACTTTGCCTTTGCTTCGTCACCTAACTTGGCTAGGTTTGCGCATTTATTACTTGAATTCTAATCACATTTCCAGTATGGTTTTTAGAAAGATGAGTAAGCAGTTCAAGGCAAATAAGTCCACTCCAACCACAAGGGCTCAACACAAGCGGCAGGCGCAAGAAAAACCAATTGAGGATGACCCGCTAGGCCTGAAGGCGCTGTTTGAAATCTCGCCGCTTAAGTGTCTGGCGCCATTGTCCATCACCACCAATGCCATCTCGCTGACGCCCTGCAAGAACTCACAAATGGACATCTTCAGCCTCTTCGCGCGCTTTGCTGATGTTGCCCCCAGCATCCAAGACAACCGCCCTGGAGGGCACGTATCTGGTAAGTAAAAATATTGTTTTGCAATGAACGATATATGCGTTAAAACTGGTAATCAAAATAATAATTGTATCAATATGATTATATTTTAGTATGATTGGTGACTATCGTTATGTTTATTATGCTAAGTTAGATTCTAAAATTTAAACTTTGAAAATAAACGATAAGATCGAATAGGGTAGCTGTATAAGTTAACGTTTGTGGGATATGCTGCTGTACACTATGGTGAACTGTAAATTATACACCATACTAGCGTACAGCCAGTACGGTAGCTAAGCACATTGAGTCCAGCATTGACTTAGGCGATGCTGTTACCAATTCCTTGACCCTAACGGGATGAGCACTTTGGTTGGGTGAGGGTGTGACCTAGTCCGTGAAGTGAACCCGTACCAAGGGAATGGCAGCGGCATTTTGCACCACTACACCATTCCACCCCAACATCTTTGTCTGGGAAATAAAAATTACTGCTGGTTATATTATGCAAACTGCACTCAAATGAGATTCTTTCAGGTGAAGGTAATTGAACTAGGACTACTCATAGTCCAGGGAGATGAAGAAAAAGTTGGAGGTGGACTGCGTGGAGAGGAGGGGGAGGCGGCATCTTGTTGGCATCATTGGGCAAAGGTCGTCGATGCATCGGCATGCTTTCTGACGCAGTTTACCAGTACTTTCTGGTCCAAGGAAGTGAACGCCAACGCTGTCTACACCGTTACGAAGCTGAGCATTGGCGCCGCCAGAGAAATGATTGTGGGCAACGGCGTAAGCATTTTAAATTTTAATCAACTATATGCTTGCACAAAGTATACTTAGCATATTTTATATATTTACATATTTTAGGTATTTTAGGTATGTAGAGACAGGACTGGGGGGGGGGATTCTGCGCGCCCGCCCTGGATAGTCTTGCCGTCATGATCAACGCGGTCGAACGCCAGAACACAAAGAGCATCGCCACCCTCCGGGAACTGGGCGCCAACTCTGGGCTGCACACCATCTAGGCCAAGGCTATGGTGGTAAGTATTTAGCAACTTTTATATCTTTATAACTTTCCAATGTATGTTAATTTAAAATGCATGTGTGATATCAACAAAATTTGAATGCATTAAAATTTTAATCTTTTCATTTGCCATGAACATTGAATATATCTAATACTGAGAATTGCAGCTGAATGAGCAGCCCACTGGGGTCTACATATGTGGGCCAAGTCAACGCTAGAAGGGGTGCGGTACAGAGTACCTTGAGCATGGTAAACATTTAAACTGCAATAATACTTACCGAATGATAATCTAAAGCAGAGCCTTGCTATATTTCCCTTTATAGATAGGTTGCCTTTTGTAATCAGATATCGAAATTATTGTGCCATATTTTGCCAAATATCAGAATAATTTGATCACTAATGATATCTGCGAAATGAAGGCGAATTTTTACAGACATGCTGGTTGGGGCCACAGTGGCCGTCATGGCGCTTGTCGATGACGGCGCCGATGGGCTGGAGGTCTACAAGATATACACAAGATCCATCGGGTACCTCGTCCACCTCCCGCCGACGTATGACAATTCGTTCGACCTTGTCGCCGCCCTTGGGTCAGTGCGGTTCCCACTCCTTGCAAGCATGCGTCTTCTGCCTAACTGCAAGGAGTGGGCCCTTGACATCTACCGCATCGACCCTGAGGTAGAGGACGACGACGAGGTCCCCCCTGACTCCGCCGCCGCCATCTCGCCGCCGTCCGCCCGCCACGCCCCGCTGCCAACACCTGCAGCCGCCACCTTACCGCCGACCGCCTGCCATACCCATCGCGCTTCCGCCGTCGCCACCAACACCCGCCATCCACCGCCGCAGCCGCAGCCGCCACCGGCGCCCGTCGTCTGCTATCTAAGTTGACCGCTGCCGGCTAGTCCCGCCGCCCACCACCACCGACCATCTGGTACTCGATGAGTACCAAAGCTGTTCAGATAGCATCGTCCCCCCTCTCCCATTGAAGACGTAGATGAAATGTGGGAGTAGCAGAAAATAGAGTATATTAGCTAATTGTATATTCTAATTAACCTATTCTATATTTTGGCGTCTGTAAAGAGAAGGTTTAATTGAAGAATGGAGTTGATCGATTATGGCATTTCAAAGTATGCTACTCCCACATTTCACCTTATTCTATGTGCACTTGTATGCCTTTTTTGTATTGCTCTTGTATTGTATTGTTCACTCGTATTGTAGTTTTCGTATTGTAATTTGGCGATTTCTTTTGTTCAGTGCATTTTATTCATGAGTACCTATACATTTCATATTAAACTTATATTGAAATCCACGCTGAATAGCATCCTACCATAACCACGAAATCTTTAGTAAATCCATAAACAAAGTAAACAAATACAATTTGTTTTAAGAATAAATATTGCTTGTGGTGTTACTTGCTGGCGCTGCTCACTGATCCACGTTTGTTTGAACTTTAAACATTTTCAGGAACTTTGTCTTTTACACTTAAAAACGGCCCTTCTATGCTTCTGTGGCTGCTGTCAGTAATTTTCAGTGCTCAAATATACCGTATTTATTCTAATAGAACGACAGTCTCCAATACTACGACAGTCTCCAATAGTACGACATGGTACGGTCCCTTCGAAAAATAGTACGACTGTCTCTAATAGTACGACATGTCGTACTATTAAAATACTGATATCTCATTATGAAGGGAAACGGATTCGGTAGCCTACAA